>CAUDMG010001599.1:587500-657500 GCA_958450375.1 Homarus gammarus | reverse complement strand
TTCGATCCCAGGGGCACTGCTGTTGAGGACATGGTTGAGTACAGTGTGTTGGGCCTGACAGCTTCCTTCCCTCCCTCTTTCTTTCTTCCCTCTCTCTTTCTTCCCTCCCTCTTTCTTCCTTCCCTCCCTCTTTTTTCCCTCCCTCTTTCTTCCTTCCCTCCCTCTTCCTTCCCTCCCTCTTTCTTCCTTCCCTCCCTCTTCCTTCCCTCCCTCTTTCTTGCTTCCCTCCCTCTTTCTTCCTTTATCTCTTTTTCTGTCTCCCTTTCTGTATTTTTTTCTCATTCTTTGTACAGCGTGTGTGTGTGTGTGTGTGTGTGTGTGTGTGTGTGTGTTCTCATTTAGTTTATATTTTAACAGACACAAGGGAGAGGAGAGAAATAAATAAAGAAATGAGAGAGAGAGAGAGAGAGAGAGAGAGAGAGAGAGAGAGAGAGAGAGAGAGAGAGAGAGTTTACACATTGCGTCAACACTCGTTCCGTAAAGTCAACAAGACGAACAAGGAGACACACAAAGATTATTCCCCGTAGTGGGTTAAGGGAGGGGGGGAGGAGGGGGGGACAGGTAGACCCCCCCCCCTCGTTACCTAGCGACAGGTGCTTTTAAGTGAAAGTAAACTCCTCTCTTACGATGGTGGTGAGTAGTAGTAGTAGTTATGAATGGTGGTTGGATAATACCTATAACCCCTCACACTACAACTACCAAAACAACAACCATTCTAACGTTACAACTACCACCACTACCACAACTACCACCACTACCACAACTACCACCACTACCACAAGAACCACCACTACCACAACTACCACAAGAACCACCACTACCACAACTACCACCACTACCACCACTACCACAACAACCACCACTACCACAACAACCACCACTACCACAACTACCACCACTACCACAACAACCACCACTACCACAACAACCACCACTACCACAACTACCACAACTACCACCACCACCACAACTACCACCACTACCACAACAACCACCACAACCACCATCCTCTCGACTTTCTATCCAGGATAAGTTTATATCTCATCATTGAAATCCTACGTTCATACTTACACTGAAATACAACCACGTGTACACTGAAATGCATCCATGTGTACTAAAAATACGGCTGTGTACACTGAAATACGACCAAGTGTACACAAATACATTACCCTTTACATAACGGGGAGGTAACAGATTCAACACGGGGTATGAGAGAGAGAGAGAGAGAGAGAGAGAGAGAGAGAGAGAGAGACTAACTCACAATAGCAAATTATTTCAATATAATATTCTAAGTACAACGTATAAACAGACATACAGTGAGACGGACAGATCACCACACACACGTAGACAGTATAACATCAAGTACTAAGTCAAATTAACATAATATAACTTAACAAAATCTCTCATAATAATAACGTTAAGTTTTAATATGTGTTTGTTTGTATTACCCACAGTTTAACGATCACAAGAAGACAGAGAGCGAGCGTGAACTATTAAAAAGAAACTAACATTATTGACACTTTCATTTTCGCCATATTAGGTTTAGCGAGTGCATACTTACTGTGGAAAAAAAAACACAATTAATATCTATTTGCTAGTTTATGTTACTAGATTGGTTAATAGATAAATAATAAAGGAATTAAGGAAGGAAAAAATATAGCACCGTTCGTCATAAGGAAATCCAGGCCAAATCCGGATCTATTTTTGCGATGTTTTTATATAAATTGTGATATTTGGCAACTGTACAGCGACCCAGGTAGGATTTCACTTTCGTCTCCTTAACAGATATCGCCATTAAAACTAACTATTTCCCTCTTAAAACCACATAAACCCTCAGATATATTAAACCAATAAACCAAATGAATTTATCTTAATATCTAATCGAGAAAAATATCACAACAAGTCGCCCTCTTAGTCCCATCCCGCCAAAAAAAATAAATAAAAGCAATTCGTGTTTCGAAGATTTGTAAACAGTAACACTTTCTCCATTGTCGAGAGGGAGTCCCTTCACCAACTCGGGGCAGACAGACAGACAGAGACAGACAGGGTGAAAACTAGTAAAGGACCAACAGAAAGAAAGACAGAGATAAGGAGACGGATGTTGTGAGAGAGAGAGAGAGAGAGATGATGATAATTGAACAAATACCTGCCAGCCACCATACACTCTTATACCTGTCACCATACACTCTTATACCTGTCACTATACACTCTTATACCTGTCACCATACACTCTTATACCTGTCACCATACACTCTTATACCTGTCACCATACACTCTTATACCTGTCACCATACACTCTTACACCTGTCACCATACACTCTTACACCTGTCACCATATTACACCTGTACCTTTATTCTGTGAGCATCTTGTCCGTTAGTATTTCGTTCGTTAGTATTTCGTTCGTTAATATTTCGTCCGTCAGCATTTCATCCGTTAGTATTTCGTCCGTTAGTATTAGGTCCGTGGGGAGAAGGGTGTCAGACGTCCTTGGTAACAGTTAACTCAACGCCCAACTTTCATTTCCTTGTCATTTGTGTAAGAGACAAGCCGTGTACGTGATGTGTGTACGTGATGGTGATTGTGTGTATAGTGTGTGTATGTGTGTGTGTATGTGTGTGTGTGTACGTAATGGTGTGTGTGTGTTGGGATGTGTAAATGATAGTGACATTATGTACGTGGTGGTGGTTGTGTGTACGTGGTGGTGGCTGTGTGTACGTGATGGTGGCTTTGTGTACGTAATGGTGTAATGATCAGCATTCCCGCCTCGTAAACATGTCGTCCTGGGTTCGATTCCCGGGCAGGGTGAAACTATGGGCAAGTTTCTTTACGCCAATTGCCTCTGTCTACCCAGCAGTAATTGGGAACCTGGATGTTAATCGATTTATGTTCCGGGGTAATGGTTAGCCAGTGCAGTTGGCGAGTTGTCCGGTCTATATGCGTTATTCCTTGACAGACAGGCACACAGTCAGACACAGTTCTACGGACAGATGTTTGCTCTATAGAAAGTACTGGTTCACAGCTGGAGAAAGTACTGGTTCATTAATACAAAAGGATAAGCTCTACAAAAGTGAGTTATTGTTGGAGGAAAAGTGAAAGTTGCTGTTGGAGGAAGTGAAAGCTAATGTTGGAGGAAAAGTGAGTTAGTGTTGGAGGAAAAATGAAAGTTGCTGTTGGAGGAAAAGTGAAAATTACTGTTTGGGTCCGTAAGTTACTGTTGAAGTGAAAGTAATTAGTGAAGAAAGTGAAAGTTTACGGCTGGAGGAAGTGAGGGAGAGCCCATGAGTGAAAGTTGTTTGAATAAAAGTGGTAGGAAGCTGATGACGGAGAAAGCTAACACTGTCATGGAATATAGTGAAAGTGATCCAGCAGTGTGAGGTAGTGTTGGACGATCCAGATAAGGAGAGCTGGTGAAAGTATCTGGGGGAGGGAAAGTGACATGGGGGATGGTGAAAGGTAGGGAAAGTGACATGGGGGATGGTGAAAGGTAGGGAAAGTGACATGGGGGCTGGTGAAAGGTAGGGAAAGTGACATGGGGACTGGTGAAAGGTAGGGAAAGTGACATGGGGACTGGTGAAAGGTAGGGAAAGTGACATGGGGACTAGTGAAAGGTAGGGAAAGTGACATGGGGATTGGTGAAAGGTAGGGAAAGTGACATGGGGACTAGTGAAAGGTAGGGAAAGTGACATGGGGACTAGTGAAAGGTAGGGAAAGTGACATGGGGATTGGTGAAAGGTAGGGAAAGTGACATGGGGACTGGTGAAAGGTAGGGAAAGTGACATGGGGGTACTGTTAGAGAAAGTGAGGTTAATTGAGAGAAAGTAGAAATAGGAAAGGTGTTATTTCATTGGGCTGGTGGATACTTTCCCCAACTGTAGAAGAAAGAAAGTGACAAAAGGAAAATATGAAAGAAAGAGAGAGAGAGAGAGAGAGAGAGAGAGTTCCTGGGTGGGGTAGAGTAGGAAGAACCTTGGGAGGGAGTGAGGGAGGGAGGGAGAGTGACTGTCTATATGTCTGTGTCTGGTGACCTAAAGAAAAACCCTCCCGACGTGGCAACTGTGTTAAAGAGGGTCACCAAGCGGAGGGTCTGGCAACACTGATTGACTCCTCTGCCATAAACAATAACATACCCGAAGATGGCCACATGTTGGAGGACTACCACGAACACCACTGGTTAAAAGATGGGCCTAATATATTTTATCTCGGGTAATTTTTCCAAGAATATGAAGATAATTTTTAGATAAATAAAATAAGTAAATAAATAAATAAATAAATAAATAAATAAATAAATCGATCTTTCCCGCCAAAATACATGACAACATAGCCACCTTTCCAGCGTAAAATACTGTAGCACTGAAAGAAAACTCTCTCTCTCTCTCTCTCTCTCTCTCTCTCTCTCTCTCTAGGAAGCTGTAACGGGAGCCCAACTCTTCCTGGGTCAGTGATCGCCGCCAAGGTTGACCCAAGATGAGTGACGTCACACACGCTAAGCCACGCCCCCAACCAGAGAGAAAAGTCAAGCTCGCGGGAGTCCCACTGAAGGGCCATTCCAGCCCTCCGGTTAAACGACCACCTCGCTTATACGGACCCCTCCTCCTCCACACCACGATAGATAATAGATTACGTAATAGATGTAAAGGTTAATTATCGGGGTTGTTAATTAGTGTTGAAGGGGTAATGAGGTGAAGGTGATTAAGCGGATCGTTCAACACGGAACAACTTGAGGAACGTTGTTACATCACAGCGGAAGATGTGTAGTGTTGCCAGGAAGTGAACGGTGTACTGGTGACTCACGGGGTGTACTGGTGACTCACGGGGTGTACTGGTGACTCACGGGGTGTACTGGTGACTCACGGGGTGTACTGGTGACTCACTGGTGACACTCTAAACACACACACACACACACACACACACACCTGGATCACTCCCCGGTAATTACTAATCTCAGAGAATCAGTTACAGGTGTGTGTTGACTTTACTAATGAAGGAGGCTGTGAGGTGATCTTCCTCTCTCTCTTCTCCTCCCCTTTACTCTCTCTTCTCCTCCCCTTTACTCTCTCTTCTCCCTCCCCCTCACCTGATAAACTCTCTCCCTTTCTCCCCCCTCTCTCCCTTTCTCCCCCCTCCCTCTCTCCCTTTCTCCCCCCTCACTCTCTCTTTCACCCCCTCTCTCCCTTTCTCCCCCCCTCACTCTCTCTTTCACCCCCTCTTTCCCTTTCTCCCCCCCTCACTCTCTCTTTCACCCCCTCTCTCCCTTTCTCCCCCCCTCACTCTCTCTTTCACCCCCTCTCTCCCTTTCTCCCCCCTTCACTCTCTCTTTCACCCCCTCTTTCCCTTTCTCCCCCCCTCACTCTCTCTTTCACCCCCTCTTTCCCTTTCTCCCCCCCTCACTCTCTCTTTCACCCCCTCTTTCCCTTTCTCCCCCCCTCACTCTCTCTTTCACCCCCTCTCTCCCTTTCTCCCCCCTTCACTCTCTCTTTCACCCCCTCTTTCCCTTTCTCCCCCCCTCACTCTCTCTTTCACCCCCTCTCTCCCTTTCTCCCCCCCTCACTCTCTCTTTCACCCCCTCTCTCCCTTTCTCCCCCCCTCACTCTCTCTTTCACCCCCTCTCTCCCTTTCTCCCCCCTCACTCTCTCTTTCACCCCTCTTTCCCTTTCTCCCCCCTCACTCTCTCTTTCACCCCCTCTCTCCCTTTCTCCCCCCTTCACTCTCTCTTTCACCCCCTCTCTCCCTTTCTCCCCCCTCACTCTCTCTTTCACCCCCTCTTTCCCTTTCTCCCCCCCCTCACTCTCTCTTTCACCCCCTCTCTCCCTTTCTCCCCCCTCACTCTCTCTTTCACCCCCTCTCTCCCTTTCTCCCCCCCTCACTCTCTCTTTCACCCCCTCTCTCCCTTTCTCCCCCCTTCACTCTCTCTTTCACCCCCTCTCTCCCTTTCTCCCCCCTTCACTCTCTCTTTCACCCCTCTCTCCCTTTCTCCCCCCCTCACTCTCTCTTTCACCCCCTCTCTCCCTTTCTCCCCCCTTCACTCTCTCTTTCACCCCCTCTCTCCCTTTCTCCCCCCTTCACTCTCTCTTTCACCCCCTCTCTCCCTTTCTCCCCCCTTCACTCTCTCTTTCACCCCCTCTCTCCCTTTCTCCCCCCCTCACTCTCTCTTTCACCCCCTCTCTCCCTTTCTCCCCCCCTCACTCTCTCTTTCACCCCCTCTCTCCCTTTCTCCCCCCTTCACTCTCTCTTTCACCCCCTCTCTCCCTTTCTCCCCCCCTTCACTCTCTCTTTCACCCCCTCTCTCCCTTTCTCCCCCCTTCACTCTCTCTTTCACCCCCTCTCTCCCTTTCTCCCCCCTTCACTCTCTCTTTCACCCGGTCTTTCCCGTTTAAAGACTCAAACAACTTTCCCTTCCTTAATCTTCCACTTCTTTTGTTTATGTGTTATTTACTTGTTTGTTTATGTGTTATTTACTTGTTTGTTTATGTGTTATTTACTTGTTTGTTTATGTGTTATTTACTTGTTTGTTTACAGTGTATTTGTTTACCGATTAACACTAAATACTCGAGACAACAACAACAATAACGACATCAATCACCTCATTACGTCACTACACAAACTACCATCACTTAACATAAATTACCATATAATTAACATCGACGCTAAACATCACATCGCCAAAATAAGATCAAACGTCAAATTAACAATCCGTCAAAATTAGTCGATATACCGTTTAATATAGACTTCATTTAACACCTGTAATTAGCGTCATTACTCACCTGTCATACGCAACACCTGCCGGATGTTAACGGTACGAGGCAGGTGAGGTTTATCGCTAAATTATATCCTGTTTAATAAAGTGGTTCAAATAATCGCTAAATTAAGAGTCGCTAATTATAACTGAGGTGTTGTTGTGATTGTTGTTGTTGTTGTTTTGATGATTGTTATTGTTATCATCTTATTCATATCATTATTTAAATTACTAATATGTCATTAATATTAGAGAGAGAGAGAGAGAGAGAGAGAGAGAGAGAGAGAGAGAGAGCTACTATCTCTCATATTTCCCAAGCCACTAAACTATTTCCCAAGCCACTAAACTATTTCCCAAGCCACTGAACTATTTCCCAAGCCACTAAACTATTTCCCAAGCCACTAAACTATTTCCCAAGCCACTAAACTATTTCCCAAGCCACTAAACTATTTCCCAAGCCACTAAACTATTTCCCAAACCACTAAACTATTTCCCAAGCCACTAAACTATTTCCCAGGCCACTAAACTATTTCCCAAGCCACTGAACTATTTCCCAAGCCACTAAACTATTTCCCAAGCCACTAAACTATTTCCCAGGCATCTTAATAATTTCTCCATCTCCCAAAACAATTCCCCAAGCAAACAATAAATTACCAAGACTTTCAAACAATTTCCCAAGACAGTGAGATTAATTTACTGGACCCAATTCAACTTTTCCCCTGAGGACACATTACCTATCCATCTATCCATCTATCAGGATACACACACACACACAGATAGATAGACACACACACACACACACACACACACGACAGACAGACAGACAGACACACACACACACACACGTAAGAGTCATTGCGTCACCCCCACCACCTGATAGCCCCCTAAGTTACGCTCTGCCTCTTGTACCAGACACAACCACATCTGCGTTAACGGGGGGGGGGGGAGGGTAAAGGGTGAGGGGTGAGAAGGGAGGGGGAGAAGGGGGAAGGAGGGGGAGGAGGGGGAAGGAGGGGAAGAAGGGGGAATAATGGGTGAATCTCCAAGTGTACAATAGAAAGTGACAGTAATACGGAGGCAAAATATCGACACACCTACACTGAGTCGTTGATGGGTCGTAGTGAGTCGTTGATGGGTCGTAGTGAGTCGTTGATGGGTCGTAGTGAGTCGTTGATGGGTCGTAGTGAGTCGTTCATGGGTCGTAGTGAGTCGTTCATGGGTCGTAGTGAGTCGTTCATGGGTCGTAGTGAGTCGTTGATGGGTCGTATTGAGTCGTTCATGGGTCGCAGTGAGTCGTTGATGGGTCGCAGTGAGTCGTTCATGGGTCGTAGTGAGTCGTTCATGAGTCGCCAGGTCGTCCACGTTACGGCTCACACAATAAATGCCTCAACTGACCTGACTGGTGGATGAAGTCTGTATTAACTGAGCAGGCTATAGTTGACCTGAGAGAGAGAGAGAGAGAGAGAGAGAGAGAGAGAGAGAGAGAGAGAGAGAGAATTTAACGCACCTCAAAGAATAATCAACACCTGTATTTTAGCACAAGGTGAGACAGGTGTTGGCTCTCTCTCTCTCTCTCTGGCTCTCTCTCTCTCTCATTTTAGACAAGTTCTCTCTCCCGGCGTTCTCTTCAGTTCTCTCTCCCGGCGTTCTCTCTCCCGGCGTTCTCTTCAGTTCTCTCTCCCAAACGCCACTAAACACAAGAGACTGTACAGAGACGGGCCATTATCACCCCTACATCACTGCGCCATTAAGATCATTCCCGCGTAAAATTTTGCCGCGCCAATAATACCTTCTTTCCCTCTATTGAGTATAAAGCACAGAGGTGACAATGACCTGAGTTAAGAATAAGACTTTCGCCTCTATGTACACAACTGGCTGTAATAATATAGTGTTATGTGCCTTTAAACCTTATATCACAACGTCATAAGGTCTACTATCTGTCTCACGTGATGGTGTATAGAGCCATAAAGGTGAAAATATCAGTGAAAAAGACTGTGATAATCGACTATACCTGCAGGCTAGGAGAGAAGGGAGAGGGGGGAGGGGAGGGGGAAGGAGGGGAGGGGAGGGGGAAGGAGGGGAGGGGAGGTACAGTAATTTACAGTGAAAGTTGGTGGCGCTCGGTGGTAGCAGCAGCAGTGTCTAGCAGCTTTCACATTCAGTTGACGGTGGTGTGGCGGCCGAGGCTTATGTCACCTAATATTTAAAATCCCTTCCCCCTCTCTCTCCCCCCTCCTTCTACCCCCTTCCCCCCCCTCCCTTCCCCCCTCTATGACGTAATGCTCTACAGGTGAAGCAGGGATAGCGTTAATGAAGGGTTAAATAATAGTGGGGGGTGGGTGAGAATTATTTACTGGATAACGTCTCTGGTGCTAGGAGCTTGGGGAGGGTAAGGGGGGGAGGGTAAGGGGGGGAGGGTAAGGGAGGGAGGGTAAGGGAGGTAGTGGAGGTTGTCTTCCACTCTTTATCATCCTTATTTATCTTGATTTAGGAAACGTTAGGTTGAGTCCTTCAAATACTGAAGCCTGTGTTGTCTTACTAGTTTCCTCCTTCTGTTTCTTCTTCTCCTTCTCCTGATTCTTCTTCTTCTCCTCCTCCTCCATCTCCTTCCTTTTCCTCTTCTTCTCCTCCTCCTCTGATCCTCATAACACACACACACACACACACACACACACACACACACACACTACAACACCAACATGAAAGTGAAACTCAGTAGAGAAAGTGCCCGGGGCTTTCTACACCCTCTCCTACACCCCCCCGGTACACCCTCTCCTACACCTCCTACTACACCCTCACCTACACCCCCCCCCCCCCCGGTACACCCTCTCCTACACCCCTTTCGCTTCACCCAATTAAAAAAAAAATAGAGAAACGAATGGAAGGAAACTAGTTTGTCATGGGCGTGTGTACGTGAGTGTAGCGGGCGTGCGTGTGGGCGCCTCTCTCTCTCTCTCTCTCTCTCAACTCTCTCTCAACTCTCTCTAATCACCATGACCTCATCTGACAGTTAAGAATAAAGTTGCTAATACACCATTTCTCATCACCGCCACCTACTACCACCTGAGATCCCTCGTCTACAACCACCTCCCTAATCACAACCCCATCGTACATAACTTGTCATGTTCACTCCTTAACTGTACTTAAAAGCCTTGTTAGATCAGCTTCCTCCCCGTCCCCGCCCCGGCCGTGTCAGTGTATATAAGTAACACTGATGTGGTCACCGTTTATGGCTGCTGTGTTTCTAATATAACCGGTGATTATTACACACACACACACACACACATACACACACACACACACACACACACACACACGAGATATATTATTCTACATGAGGGAAGAGAAAGAGTAGATGGAGAATGAAGATAAGGGAGAGAGGGAGGGAAGAGGGGAAGGGAGGAAGGGAAGAGGAGGAGGGGGGGAGGGAAGAGGTGGAGGGAGGATGACGGGATGTGACTAATTCTAACAATAAGGGCATTACCCCTCCCTCTCTCTCTCTCTCTCCCTCCCTCCCTCCCTCTCTCCCTCCCTCCCTCCCTCCCTCTCTCCCTCCCTCCCTGCACACGCACGCACACACTTATGTACCCACACCAATACACATACTGTATACAGACATGTACACTGACACATACATACATAAACACGCATACATATACATACATACATACAAAAACAAGACTTGCCATACTCATAACAACAACAACAACAACAACAATAATAATAATAATAATAATAATAATAATAATAATAATAATAATAATAACAACAACATTTTAACCCTAAACAAATAAACAACTAATAAAACTTACCTTTGTTACGTCTTCCTGTAAACAATTAAAGAAAACAATACTAATGTCTTCCCTCACTCTAGACACAGACATACAGACAAAAGACACTCCCCTTAGACATATATATATAGACATACAGACATCACCCTCGACACAAGACATGTAGACACACCCCTAGACACAAGACATGTAGACACTCCCCTCGACACACACAGACATACAGACATCTAGACACTCACCCTTGCTGATGGTGAAGATGGCTGGCCAGACAGGTAAGTATTGGCTGATTTCGATAATTTGGGTCACCTGGAAAAAATGTTATATTGATTAAATTAACAAAAACAACAACAACAACAACATTAACAACAACAACAATAACAACAACAATTATAACAACAACAACTACAACTATTTCATGTGACTGTAGGTGTTACGCAGCAGTGTATAGTCAATAGTAAGGGAGCTTTCTACGTTAGGGAGGAAGGGAGGGAGAGGAATGACAAGAGAGGTGGAAGGGAAAGAGTGGAAAGTTGAGGAGGAGAGAGAGGGGAAGGGGGGAGAGAGGGATAAGGGGAGGGGAGATAGAGGTGGAATGAGAAGGGGAGAAGAGAAGTGTAGGGGGAGAAAGGAGAGGGAGAAGGTGAGAGAGGAAGAGAAGATAATATTTCTAGCGTTCTGAGGGAGAGGGAGAAGGGAGAAAGCATGTAGGTCAAAGGGGGGGGGAGGAGAAGGGAAAGGGAGTGTTTAAGTGAGATCTTCTGGGCACTTATGGATCTACCCATACCCTACACACACACACACACACCTACACACACACACACACACACACCTACACCTACACACTCAACTAAAACACACACACACACACACACCTACACACACACACACACACACACACGGGAACTGTTTGGTCTGGCAGATCTCGCACGTAAACAAATGAAGACAACATTATCAGTCACGGCTCCAACTTGCTACAACAATCACCACTTTAATGGCCACTTATTTCTCACCTAACCTAACCTAACCTGACCTAACCTAACCTAACCTATTGTTACTCTGACTAAATAAACTGTTTCAATACCAATCGTTTTTCTTAACTATTCAGCAGAAAATCGACCCAATACTTTATTATTGAAAGGTTATTACGAGTGACAGCCACACACACATCCACTACTCTGTTTCCAAACCAGTGTTTACCTATTTCACGCCTAAATCTAAATTTGTCTAATTTAAAACCATTGTTACGAGTTCGCTCCTGGTTGGATAGTTTGAGTACCTTTGTAATGTCCCCTTTGTTCAGCCCGTCATAACACCATCTGTGAGAGAATTACTACACCACGTCAGGTCTCTCATAACACCATCTGTGAGAGAATTACTACACCACGTCAGGTCCCTCATAACACCATCTGAGAGAATTACTAAACCACGTCAGGTCCCTCATAACACCATCTGTGAGAGAATTACTACACCACGTCAGGCCCCTCATAACACCATCTGTGAGAGAATTACTACACCACGTCAGGTCTCTCATAACACCATCTGTGAGAGAATTACTACACCACGTCAGGTCCCTCATAACACCATCTGTGAGAGAATTACTACACCACGTCAGGCCCCTCATAACACCATCTGTGAGAGAATTACTCCACCACGTCAGGTCCCTCATAACACCATCTGTGAGAGAATTACTACACCACGTCAGGTCCCTCATAACACCATCTGTGAGAGAATTACTACACCACGTCAGGTCCCTCATAACACCATCTGTGAGAGAATTACTACACCACGTCAGGTCTCTCATAACACCATCTGTGAGAGAATTACTCCACCACGTCAGGTCCCTCATAACACCATCTGTGAGAGAATTACTACACCACGTCAGGTCCCTCATAACACCATCTGTGAGAGAATTACTACACCACGTCAGGCCCCTCATAACACCATCTGTGAGAGAATTACTACACCACGTCAGGTCCCTCATAACACCATCTGTGAGAGAATTACTCCACCACGTCAGGTCCCTCATAACACCATCTGTGAGAGAATTACTACACCACGTCAGGTCCCTCATAACACCATCTGTGAGAGAATTACTACACTACGTGTCTGCTGTTCAACACTTCAGCGTACGTGATCTACGTGACCTCCACTGTAAACATTAATCTGTATGTTCACTGTATGTTCCTTTACCTTTCTCTAATGAAGGCTTTTGTTAAACCACCAATGTATGTAATAAGTCATTTATGTCCAATATATATTTTCAGCCTTCGGGCTGCAGAACTTTTTTTCAAAAACCGTTGATTATTATTATTATTATCATTATTACAGACAAACACACACACATACATCATCATCACCACGACCTCATCTGCAAATTTGGTGAGAAGCGTCTGCACCATCCTCGACACCGGCTCCTACCACCTCCTGAGATCCCTCGTCCGAGAATTGCTGTTCGACACCACAACCGCATCCAGCCCACACGAGCACGAACTGATCGCTATAACAACAGGCCGGTCCCAACCATTGTAAAAATTATCACACACACACACCGCAGGATCACTTAAGGCCACATATGAAGTCAGGTATGCATCCTTGGGAGGTCATGTGTAAGTGGTCAAGTCAAGTCGAAGTGAGGGGGGGGGGGGGTTCCTTAAGGGCCTCATCCTTCACTCTAGTAAACATCCGGAAGAGTGCAAGTGTGTACAGTGTAGAGGGTGAGTGTAGGGGACGAGCTGAGGGTGTAGAGGGTGAGTGTAGGGGACGGTGTAGAGGGTGAGTGTAGGGGACGAGCTGGAGGTGTAGAGGGTGAGTGTAGGGGACGAGCTGGAGGGTGTAGAGGGTGAGTGTAGGGGACGAGTTGAGGGTGTAGAGGGTGAGTGTAGGGGACGAGCTGGAGGTGTAGAGGGTGAGTGTAGGGGACGGTGTAGAGGGTGAGTGTAGCGGGTGGGTGTAGAGGGTGGGTGTAGGGGACGGTGTAGAGGGTGAGTGTAGCGGGTGGGTGTAGAGGGTGGGTGTAGGGGACGAGCTGGAGGTGGAGAGGGTGGGTGTAGTGGAGTAGTTGTAGGAGGTGAGTGTATTGGGGTAAGTAAATGACACACACACACACAGGTCGAGTCTCAGCGTAATTTCCCTGCCATTTCTACACCTCGTTTGTTATTCGTTGCCCGTGGAGGTAAACAAACAGAACAGGTGACCTCTACCCTATGACCGCTCACCTTCACAACGATGGTCTATGTTGGTCTGCCAAAACAAGATCTCAGTATTGGTGGGTTTTTTGATCACGTGACAACCTTGGCGGGTGCTTATTGGTGGTTGGGTCACGTGATGTTGAATAATAACCCTAGTAATAATAATAAAACAATAATAACAACAATAATAACAATTAATAATAATAATAATAATAATAACAGCGTATTAACAAACAAAATAACCACAAGACAAAACTCACTTGAAATAGATCTTGATATAACTAGAGGGAAAATAAAAATGAAACTAATAACAATAATACAAAATTAAATGAAACAAAAAACCAAGTGAATAAGGAAGCCTAAGTCAGGGCAGCGTGCGAGAGTCGGAACACCAGCGGCCAGTACATGATGCCTGCCTCCCCCAGTAACCAAGTGAACAGTTACCACGCAGTCATTTGTCCCAACCGAATTAAAATGACTAATATATATTAATCTTATCATTCGGTGCGTTATTTCAAGGCCAGAGAGAGAGAGAGAGAGGAGTTTGATTTGAATGTAAACCGTATTTTACGTATGTTGGGTGTGCGTGGGTGTGGGTAGGGGGGTGTGTGGGTGTGGGTAGTGGGGGTATGTGGGTAGGGGGGTGTGTGGGTGGGCGGCCATATTGAAGAGGAAACTAGCAATTGCAGATCACACCGGCGGGCCACCTAGTTCACAAGAGTGTTCAGAAGACGCCCTCCTTCCCTCTATCCCTCCCTCCACTCTCCTCTATCCCCCCTTCCCTCCCTCTATCCCTCCTTCCCTCCCTCTATCCCCCCTCCCCCCCTCCCCCTCTCAAAGATAACAATACGTTATTATTGAACTTATATACATAAGCCGATCAGTGACGTCATCAGTCAGTACATTACGCTGAGGACAAACTGAACTAAATCCCTGAATGACTCTTAATATTTACACTAAAACCTCCACATACCGGACTTTTCCCTCCATATACCGGACTTTTCCCTCCATATAACGGACTTCTCCCTCCATATACCGGATAGTCCGTAAGATAGAGGGGTTTCACATCTAACGGACCCTCGACATAACGGACATTCCTCTTGATCCAGTCCGTTCAATAAAGGTTTCGCTGTACATAAGAAAATAATTATATTCCCTGACGTTACAGCATCAGTCTTACGGTACAGCAAATAACACCCAGTAACACCAGATAACACCCAGTAACACCCAGTAACACCAAATAACACCCAGTAACACCAAATAACACCCAGTAACACAGTAACGCCCCGAAGTAACATGTTCAAGGCTGAATCGATCAACATTCCACAGCCAACACAGGAAGCGGCCACAGGTAGGTGTACATACACACTTAACCTGAGAACAGTAAGGTCTATACTACCTCCACACCTGTCAATACACCTGTCCACTGTATACCTGTCAATACACCTGTCCACTGTATACCTGTCAATACACCTGTCCACTGTACACCTGTCAATACACCTGTCCACACTATAAGTCAATACACCTGTCCACTGTATACCTGTCAATACACCTGTCCACTGTATACCTGTCAATACACCTGTCCACTGTATACCTGTCCACTGTATACCTGTCCACTGTATACCTGTCAATACACCTGTCCACTGTATACCTGTCAATACACCTGTCCACTGTATACCTGTCAATACACCTGTCCACTGTATACCTGTCAATACACCTGTCCACTGTATACCTGTCAATACACCTGCCAACTATATACCTGTCAACACACCTGTCCACACTATAGGTCAACACACCTGTCCACTGTGTACCTGTCAATACACCTGTCCACACTATATACCTGTCAACACACCTGTCCACACTATATACCTGTCAACACACCTGTCCACACTATATAAGTAATCAGGTAAGCTCACTGCTCCACCCCTCCCTTACCCTTCTCCCCCCGTCCCTCACCACCCCTCCCTTACCCTCCTCCCCCCTCCCTTACCCTACCTACCTCTTCTTCCCTCACCAGGTGTCGAGGGTCACAGAAGTCAGTGGAATGTCAACAGAGGTCACTGGGATGCCAACAGTGTCTCAGAGGTCAAAGAGAGGTCAAGAGGTCAACAGGACTACAGAGAACGTTGTAATGATGATAGTGGTGACCGGAAGTGAGGGAGGGGGGGTGGAAGAGGGGGGAGATGGCAGCGTCACTTCCGGTCGAAACTTCAAGTGCACTCACACACACACACATTATAACGTACAGTACACACACACACACACACACACACACTTATTTCCTTCACAAGACAATCGCCAAGGAAATAATCGCCAGGACGAAGGGAGGATAGAGGTGATTATTTCCGGCAACTATTTCCTGGAAGGGTTAGTGGTGGGCAATTACCTCGGGGATGGGTGAAGTGGGTTGTCCGCTACCCACACTGCCTGATGACCTACTTACTGAAGGGAGGGGAGGGGGAGGGGGTGGTTACGGGGGGAGGGGAAAGGGGAAATGATAAATATGATTGATGATGATAATGATGATAATAATAATAATAATGATAATAATAATAATGATAATAATAATAATAATAATAATAATAATAATAATAATGATGTGACTGTGGGGCAACGGAAAGGAAATGGAAGGGGAGGCAATAGATATGGATGAGAAATGTATTTGAGAGAGAGAGAGAGAGAGAGAGAGAGAGTTGCCAGCCCCGGAGTTATTATCCAGTGAACCATTAGCAGTTCTGATAATGGTGTCACAATAATAGTATGGAGGACTCTCTCTCTAACTACTGTATATTTTATCACCCTTCTCTGTCTCTCTCTCTCTCTCTCTCTCTCTCTCTCTCTCTCTCTCTCTCCTATTTGCTCTATTTCAGGGTTGTAGTGGCCGAGCGGATACAATACTCGCAATCCTGTCCTAAGAGACGTTGGTTCGCGCCCTGGAACCTCACTTTGCAGTTGAGGGAGTGAAGGTGGTCTAGTACAGTGCCTTGTGTAACGGGAAGATGACTTACTGTGTGGTGTACCCAATAGGCAGTCAGTCAGGCCCATGGGGTTAGGTTAGTTAATCCAACCTAACGTAACCACACCCAAATCTAACCTAAACCTAACTTAACCCCAACCAAACCAAACCCTCCCCCAGGTAACACTAAAACGGTCCATCAGGTGAATTAATAATCAAGGTAAAAGGTAATTAACAGGTGATCCCTTCCCTCTACCTTAACTACTATACCTCACAGATAACACAACAATCAGTGAAAACCTCTATTTAATGAACTATATGGAGAGGAGAGTCCGTTATATCGAGGATCCGTTAAATGTGAAAATCCCACCATATTAACTATATTGATATGAAAATCCGTTATATCGAGGGTCCGTTAGATGTGAGAACCCCCATTTAACGGACTATAGAGAGAGAGAGGGGTGTCCGTTATATGGGGGTTTCACTGTACTGTGCTTAAACTTGGACAGTAATTTTTCACAGCGACTCAACCTTCACTAGATACGTTCATCGCCCGTCTAGCACCGTCTTACCGTCACACCGCCCTCTTAACCCCGTCACTTACCGTCAAGATTATAGTATGCCAGGGGTCAAGATTATAGTATGCCAGGGGTCAAGTTAATCGTACTCAAGGGGTTACATCATCGTACTCAAGGGGTTACATCATCGTACTCAAGGGGTTAAATCTGCGTATTCAAGAAGGATGAGTGAACGTGGACAAAGCCCTTGAGCGCGAGGGTTGAGCGCTGTCTTAAAATGAGGGGGGGGGAGGGGGTGAGGGGGTGAGGAGGCTTGTTGACCACGTGGTGTCTAACCGACCCACTTTCCCGCCAAAATGACGAGTGTGTCTTTGTCCTGCCATGGCTGTGATGCCTGGCTCAAACTCTCTCTTACTCTCACACAACGCAATATTCCATCTCTCTCTCTCTCTCTCTCTCTTACTCTCACACAACGCAATATTCCATCTCTCTCTCTCTCTCTCTCTCTCTCTCTCTCACGAAATAAAACAACAAAAACAAGTATATTATAAAAAAAATCAATATATACGAATATTAATCATAAAACACAATAAAACAAATAAACAAACAAACGGAAACTTTCCACAAACACGTAAGTTAAATCTTCACTTCCTGAATCTCGTTTTTCATTGGTCAGACGATCTAGGTCACCTCAAGCTTCTTTTTTAATTGGTTATTGGTTCATGGTTGCCTGTATATTGCTTCTCATTGGTTGATAGGTCAAGGGTGTCTGGCTTCTCATTGGCTGTTGGGTCAAGGGTTGTCTATATCTCGTTTCTCATTGGCCAAAAAGTCAATAGTGTCTGAATCTCGCTCCTCATTGGCTGAAGGGTGAAAGGGTGGATGTATCTCGCTTCTTATTGGCTGTTGGGTCTATGATATCAAAATTTCACTAGGGGGGGGGGGGGGCAGACGGTGAGGGAAAGTCACTCGTTTCCTCTCCTAAGTGTCGTTGGTTCGATCCCGACGTATTACCAATCTTATCAGCTATAAACGGGTTCCTACCTGACTTTACAGTTGAGGGAGTGAAGGTGTCGAGTACAGTGCTGGAGATAAGTGACATAATATATATATATATATATATCTAGAGCCTCAGAACAAAGACTTATAACAAAGGTCCTATATGACAGCGGTGGTCAGTTATGAGGGCTATATTATATGGGTCTCAGAGGAAAGGTGACTAACTTAAGCAGATTGAGTTATGTTAAGGCAGTTAGTATATTAAGGCTATGTTAAGATTGCAAGGCTATATCAAGAGTCTGCTAGATTATATTTCGACTATCATTAGCTATAATAATTAATATATTGTTCATTTACCATTTTTTTTTCAGTTTCCTCTCCTCTTCTGCCTTTCTCTCCATTCACCATTTCTTTCTGATATTTCCTCTCCTCTCTTTCCAGTCATCGTTTCCTCCACTGATTTCCTCTCCATTCATCTTTTCCCCCTCCACTTCCTCCTCCAGTTTCATCAAATATCTTACTCCATTCACCATTTCTACCTCCTCTGTCTTATCTCCTCTCTATTCATCATTATCACCTCCTCCTGTCTCCCCCTCCACCACCATTAATGTCTACGTCTACCTTTCATTCAGACAGGAGACAAATGACCCCCCCCCCCAATGTTGCTACACCTCCACCGTCCGGCATTCAACCCCCCCTCATTGCTTACATTCTTCCCTGGTACAACTTGAGTGAGCGGAACGAGTTTAATTATTGTCATATAATTTCCTAAAAACATTTAACTACAAATCATTACTTTCACTTCATTTCGATATAAAAACAAATAACTTCTTGGTATGAATTGTTTGTTAGTTCGTTAAATTAACATGTGTATATCAGCTGAATTAAATACAATATTACCAGTTGTTGAGACATTTTACCGTCACGTTAATCGTTCAACTAAAAGAAGAAAAAAATAGAAAATAATGAACAAGTGGGGGAAAAAAATAACTTAAACAGGAAGAAAAAAGAAACTGAAGTTGATTGACGTATTGTGTGAGGGTGTCAATGGAGGCGAGTGTCGGTTAGTTCCACCACCACCACCACCGTCACCACAATTATCACCATCAACGCCTATCACCACCACCACCACCATTATTACCACCATTCCCACAACAATTTTATTTCTTATTTGATAACATTACCTCATGAGTCCTCCTCCGCTGCCACCTACCAGAGTAGACATGGCAAGACATCATACAACACCTGTTAATTATTTCCTATTTTCCTTTACTAATAATCATTTCATTGTTATAATAATCACTTGTAATTATTCTTACTTACCTTATTTATCATCCCTGGCACCATTGTCTGTCGTAAGTCTTGGTTGTGTGGTGATAATGAGATAAAACTCAAGAGGTGACACAGAACCGATGCTTTGACTTGGGTTACTTACTCACTGTCCTGTGATTGGTCAATATTATTACCATTAACAATAACGTGATTATGGTTATTTTATTATAATTTATACACTATCATAGTTATTATAATATTTTACTAAACTTTTTATTGTATTTTTTTAAAGATTATAATGTTATTTATATATTAAGTCAATGAATCACCGATGAGAAGGATTTCAGGCAATGGCGAATTTTTAACTCTTGGAAAATATACTTATAAAACTTATTGATTTAACTTCTACTTATATATATTATTCTACTAATTAACAGACATTAATGAGTACATAATTGCCTATTAAAATGACTCGTGGTATTACAATAAATCGACATCAAAACACGCGGGAGAATTTCGACCAATCACATCGCGATCTCCACTCAGCAATAAATTAATTTCAACTAATATTTACGGGAAAAAAAATCCGCGATTGAGCTTTTCTTTTTCCGATTTATTTTTTATTTTTAAATTTATTAGTGTTTAATAAAGTTGCTATATTGTGGGTTTTATCATTGGTTTTTGTTTTTGTATTTTCTTATACTTAGGTGAAATTTAAACCCTTCAAATTTACGGTGAAGACAAATGGATGGCTGGATGGATAGATGGATGGATGGATGGATAGATGTATGGATAAGTAGCTGGGTGAATAGATAGATAGATATAGAGAAAGATAGATAGATAGATCAACAGATAGATAGGTAAAAATACAAATATTTTGACCTATTCTAACACTTGACCCAAACTGACCTCGGTAACCTCACATGACCTTATTATGACCAGACATCAACCTTGTGTGCTGATCTAACGACTCAACACCACCACCACCATATTATGACCTCACTCGGTAACACCTGCCACTGTATACTGAAAAGTTCGTAACGTGTTTGACTTAAGTTACGACACAGTGGCAGTATTCTCAGAGATTCCTAAGGTATAAATTTCCCCTAAGTATAAAAATGTCACCTTCTAATTAAACAATGATATTTTTTTTATATATACGATTATTATCACTTTAAAGAGAAGATGGAAGATAATGACGTTCAATCTGAGGAAATTCCCAGCAAGATGTACACACCCATGCACATATATAAATAATTCAGTCTTAATATATATAGTAACTGTATATTTAATGAATGAATTTATTTAATACAAGCTTAATTTATAAAATGTAATACGTAATAATACATCATAACATCAATAAAAACGGCGTTACAGCCACACTTAAATTATCTATGGCTAATTACTACTACTAATAATATGTCTCTAAGTATCTATATTATCCATGTCTCGCTATACATTAATCACAAGTGTATTATTTAAATGTAACATAACTTTATATTAATTGTTTAATCAGAGTAAAACAAACATTACTTAGTATTGTATTACCCAACCAAATGATGTCTCGTCTTTAAACTAAAACAAACTTTAAATGTATTTGACAAACTTAAACCAGTCTTTAATAAATAAACTAAACCATTACATAAAACTTGTATTCAAATAATGAAGAAATTTTATTGAACAAAAATAAAAATATCTATCTAACGGTGAACTGTTGCCTTTAGAGGGAATAATTCCTTCACTAAGACACTAATATCGTTATCACCTACCAAATTATTAGTCAGAAAATAGTAATAGTATTTACTCTAGTGGCGTAGTAACTTAGAGGTAGCCACAATGTTAAATAAACCCCATAAAAGAGAAGGATAAGAATAGTGACATGCAATAACCTTGAACACCACCATTACAGAGTCAGACATCCAGACAGTTTGTTCATTTCCACATCTTCCCATTCTTCCTCTTTAACTATTTACAAACATAAAAAGAAAAGGAAATTTATTCAATTATCTTATTTTACTGATGGATTATTATTCCTAAAGGTGGTGTGTGTGTATAGAATAAATAATTGTTAGAGGTTGGTAGCACTCTTGGTTTCCCCGCCCGTGCTTGAACATAATATCACACTATAATATATCCATGGGGCTTAAAACTACTTAAAATATATATAAAATTAACATATTCATTATAATTAAAATACAATAAGATGGAAAATAAAATAAGGAGAGAAAGAATCGTTGTTAGCACTATTTTTATAACACTTCATGAGTCATCTTAAAATAAAAGACACCGAGTAGACAGTTCCAACCATGATGTAACTTGTAATGGATGACTTACTTCTGGCACCAGTGTACGTGTATATGTACCTTTGTGTATATGTACACTGTGTATGTGTACCTCTGTGTATGTGTACCTTTGTGTATGTGTACCTTTGTGTATGTGTACCTTTGTGTATATGTACCTTTGTGTATGTGTACCTCTGTGTATGTGTACCTCTGTGTATGTGTACCTCTGTGTATGTGTACCTTTGTGTATATGTACCTTTGTGTATATGTATCACTGTGTATGTGTACCTCTGTGTATGTGTACCTCTGTGTATGTGTACCTTTGTGTATGTGTACCTTTGTGTATATGTACCTTTGTGTATATGTACCTTTGTGTATGTGTACCTCTGTGTATGTGTACCTTTGTGTATGTGTACCTTTGTGTATATGTACCTTTGTGTATATGTACCTTTGTGTATATGTATCACTGTGTATGTGTACCTCTGTGTATGCATAAATAACAACAACTCTTATGTCCGTTCTTACACACGGTCCAGAGTCTTACTAAGGACACGTACATAATAAACACTCCTTGTAACATTATAGAAACACGTACATGTTAGTTAAGATAAGTACAGACTGATGGTAAATGCCACGTGATAAATAACTGTTTAATAAATGTCACGACGATGAGTTATTTAAGACGCAATAACCAAAATATTTCTCCAGTAGTCAATATTAACCTTTGTTTTTTTGTCAATAAATAAATATATAAATAAAATAACAAATAATTGATAGATAAATTAAATTACAACAAATATTTATAATTATTTAATATATTGAAAGGATTACTACCACACTTTCCCCACCACACATTACCCACCGACTACCTACACACTTACCCACTTACCACCACTTACACCACACTAACCTACAACTTTACCACACACTTTCCCACACCACCCACGCACTTACTACCACACTTACCCACCCCCACACTACCACACTTTTTAACCTTCCAAGTAAATTTATCCCACTAAGGCTCCAACACACTCGTATAAGTGAGTGAGGCGCCATGTATAAGTAGAAGCACTTAAACTTAATGGCTCTCGCTAATCCTGGCTCTTGTGGGAGTTATAAGTGAGTACGTGTTAATGGTGGTAGTGGTGGTGATGTTAGTAGTGATGGTGGTAGTGGTGGTGATAGTGGTGGTGGTAGTGGTGGTGATAGTGGTAGTGGTGGTGATAGTGATGGTGGTAGTGGTGGTGATTGTGGTAGTGGTAGTAGTGGTAGTGGTAATAGTGGTAGTATTAAGGGATCTGATCTGACAGTATATCTCTACGACAGACATACAAACATGAACGTACTGTATATATCACACACACACACACACACACACACACCAGACATCTTTAAGTGTTTTTCCGCGAACTCGTTTGGTTCCTGGAGTTGCTTGCAGGAGGGGGAGGGGGGAGGGGGGTAGGGGGGGTAGGGAAAGGAGGGGAAGGGGGAGGAGGGGGAGGAGAGACTAGTTGGTGAGGACAGAGAAGGAAAAGAAAGGTGGAGGAGAGGGAAGGGGATGGAGGGGGGGGGGGGTGAGAGGAGGGAGGGAGAGGGAGGGAAGGTGAAGGTAAGAGAGGGAAAAGATGAGTGATGGGAGGATGGGAGTGGGAAGCGAGAGGGAGGGAGGGAGGGAGGGAGGGTGAAGGAACAGGTGAGGGAGGGAACAATGTGAGGGAAGGAACAAAGTGAGGGAGGGGGAACAAAGTGAGGGAGGGAACAAAGTGAGGGAGGGGGAACAAAGTGAGGGAGAGGGAACAAAGTGAGGGAGGGGGAACAAAGTGAGGGAGGGGGAACAAAGTGAAGGAGGGGGAACAAAGTGACATCTGAGCCGACAAATATATCATTCCTGGTAGACACACAAAATAGTTCCCACCCCCCATAAGCTACACCCACACCTGCTAAAGAAACCCACCTTGACCCCCCCCCCCCCCCCCACACACACACCTGACCTACAAGCCTGAAGTAGTTGAGGCATGGTTACTTCTTATGCTGTGTTTAATGCTTGACGGTCAAACTAGTTTCTACATGGTCATTTGGTCAGGTCCTGTCTGTGTGACTGTGGCTTCGACGCTCGCTAACTCAACAACTATATTAAAAAAATAAATAAATAAAAATAAATAAAAAATAAAAATATATAAAAAATAAATAATAATAATTTTCCGAATCATATAAACCAACTTTTGTTTTGGGGGGTTAATTTTTTTTTTTTTTTTTTACCTTTGACGTAAACAATTGTATTTATCAAGTGTTGCAGCATAGTATATTTTCACTAGAGAGAGAGAGAGAGAGAGAGAGAGAGAGAGAGAGAGAGAGTAATTAATTAGCATTATATATTACATTACTGACCTCCCACCACCTGGATAACACACGAGGTCAGGTCAGGTCACTTCCTTACTAAATTTAAACACCTCACCTAGCTGGGGTGTCTAATCTTCAGATGGAACAAGCTGGGGGGAGGGGGTGGAGAGGGGGGGAAAGAGTGTCGTCTCCTCCCGTCCTCCGTGTTGACCTAATCAGCTGACTCATGTAAACATATCCACAGACATTCAATTTTCTTCCCTCAGCAAGAATAACACGCCCACGCCACCATGCCCACACTGCCACCACCACGCCCACGCTGCCACCATGCCCTCACTCCCATTACCCCCTAGCCCTCCTACCCTTAGTTTAACCCATTAATATCTCTACCATTATCCCCTCACCTCTTACCTATAGTTATACATACATACATACATACAAACATACATACATACATACATACATACACACATACATACACACACATACATACATACACACACATTGTCAAATCATCATACAAACGTACATTGATTCAGTCCATTTAACACTATATAATACTTTCCTCGATATACAACATACAACTAAGTATTAATATGAACACTGTTAAGAAACAAAATAATGCTGACGAACAAAGGAGAACAGAATAACATCACAACTTGTTACTTTGGTTAGAAGAACAAGACGAAGTTTGGTGATAATTGTGTTGTAGGGAGTGTTATAGGGAGTGTGTGAGTGTATGTGAGTGTGTGTGGGTGTATATGAGTGTGTGTGTGGGTGTATGAGTGTGTGTGTGTGTGTGTGAGTCAAGTGGTATGAGGTGGGTCATTGAGGAGGAAGAGTAGGAGGAAGACAGGAGAAGGACTCGCGCACCAACAACCCACAAACCCACAGCCAAACAGCGCATGCGCCAGCCTCACTTCCTTAATCTTCAAACATCTCCATTACCACAATTCAAAATACCTCATCCTCGACTCTTTACAACACTCGTTAGATGTGGCTATACTCCTCTTCCTCTTGGTAGTGAAGTAGGAGATAGGAAAGAGGAAGAAGAACATAGTATTTTAATGATCAAAAGTCAACAGTCAAGATCCTTCACTTACAATGTACATCACGTCGAGCGGTGGTGCCAAGTCTTACACTCACTCCTGCCGCGTCTGGCCACTCCTGCTAAGCCTCACCCAAGACGGATTCTCTCTCACCTACGAAAGTGAAAATATAATGAGATAGAGAGAGAGTGAGAGAGAGAGAGTGAGAGACATTATATTACATATCTTGTCTCACTATGGCGTTTGAGATAATTAAAAAAATCATTATATATACCACAAAACAATATATTTCATTAGTTAACAGTATTATTATCATTATATTTTAGAGAAACATTAATATACTTACCGATAATAGTTCTCTTATACAGTGTTAACAAAAGGGTATTGTGACCTTGGTGAGGATATTGCATCATTAAGCCTTAATAAACACCAACCACTCTTGTTTTTGGTGTATATATGTGTATTATAAGCACTGTGGGTATGTATGTACGTAGAGACACACACACAGCCTCCCACACATAGAGCCCCCACCCCCACATAGAGTCCCCTCCCCCACATAGAGTCCCCACCCCCACAGTCCCCTCCCCTACATACAGCCCCCACCCCCACATACAGCCCCCACCCCCACGTACAGCCCCCCACTCCCACATACTGCCCCCACCCCCACATAGTCCCCTTCCCTACATACAGCCCCCTCCCCCACATACAGCCCCCACCCCCATATAGAGTCCCCTCCCCCACATAGAGCCCCCACCCCCACATACAGCCCCCACCCCCACACAGAGCCCCCACCCCCCAATACTGACCTACGTATATACAGTAAGAGTATTAACTGAGCGTCTTGTGCTTGGTTATAAGAAGTGGAGTTTTACGGACACCTTCCACAGTCTGTTAACACCACGAGTACAAAAAATATTATATGTTAGGGCGAGTGTTAGGAGGGAGGGAGGGGGGAGAGTGATGGAGGGAGGGGGGAGAGTGAGGGAGAGGGAGAAGGGGGAAGGGAGAAGTAGGAGGAGGTACAGTCAGTCAGGGAGCCAGCCACCTCCACCCAGCCGGCCACAGAAGATAATATATTTTTTTTTCAAATATTTTGTCTGAATTATATCAATTATCTTCCCTATAATTTATTTATTATTTATATCATCATTAAATATTTACATACATATTTCTTACTATAATTCACATGTTGTATAACTTGTCAGAAATCATTTAATAATACATATTTAAATTATAATAATCCTAACCTAGCCAAACCCATTCTAACTAAACCTAACCTACCCCCAACCAAATCCATCCTAACCTAACCTACCCCAACCAAATCCATCCTAACCTAACTTAACCTCTCCTAACCCAACCCAAACTAACTTGACCTGACCTGACCTGACCTCATCGTTCCAAATAGTGTCAGAGTGGTTAATGTTCACGTGACCCACAGTCTTTTGAGAGAGAGAGAGAGAGAGAGAGAGAGAGAGAGAGAGAGAGATATTGATATAGAAAGATAAGCAGATAAGAGAAATAAATAAAGATAAAGAAAATGTGACAAAATAAGATAACTCTCTTTAAATTCTTTCCATATTATCTTTTATTTTCAAGTCAACAATTCTTTTCATTTACCAATTAACACGTAGTAAATCTTCCTCAGAAATGAGTATCATTTCTGAGTTAAAATAGTATTAAATTTTAAGTAAATAATATTACCGTGATTTATATATTTAGTTAATTTAAGTATTGTAGAGTAAAGTTATTAACGTCTTTATTATTTAAGTATTGTGTAAGTAAAAACGTAATGTAGTTTTGTTTTTTTAATTTATCTAAGTAATTGTAAGTTAAAGTAATATTTATTTTTTTTAATTTCTTATGTAAATTTATTTTGTGGTTTAAATGCAATTGTTATTAATTTTATCAAGATATTTATTATATTTAAAGGATCACCTGAAGAATCGTCACCCCAGAATGTCCACCTGAAGAATCGTCACCCCAGCCTGCTCCACCTGAAGATCGTCACCCCAGCCTGCTCCACCTGAAGAATCGTCACCCCAGCCTGCTCCACCTGAAGGATCGTCACCCCAGCCTGCTCCACCTGAAGAATCGTCACCCCAGCCTGCTCCACCTGAAGAATCGTCACCCCAGCCTGCTCCACCTGAAGAATCGTCACCCCAGCCTGCTCCACCTGAAGGATCGTCACCCCAGCCTGCTCCACCTGAAGGATCGTCACCCCAGCCTGCTCCACCTGAAGAATCGTCACCCCAGCCTGCTCCACCTGAAGGATCGTCACCCCAGCCTGCTCCACCTGAAGAATCGTCACCCCAGCCTGCTCCACCTGAAGAATCGTCACCCCAGCCTGCTCCACCTGAAGAATCGTCACCCCAGCCTGCTCCACCTGAAGAATCGTCACCCAGCCTGCTCCACCTGAAGGATCGTCACCCCAGCCTGCTCCACCTGAAGAATCGTCACCCCAGCCTGCCCACCTGAAGAATCGTCACCCCAGCATGCTCCAACTGAAGAATCGTCACCCCAGCCTGCTCCACCTGAAGAATCGTCACCCCAGCCTGCTCCACCTGAAGAATCGTCACCCCAGCCTGCTCCACCTGAAGGATCGTCACCCCAGCCTGCTCCACCTGAAGAATCGTCACCCCAGCCTGCTCCACCTGAAGAATCGTCACCCCAGCCTGCTCCACCTGAAGAATCGTCACCCCAGCCTGCTCCACCTGAAGAATCGTCACCCCAGCCTGCTCCACCTGAAGAATCGTCACCCTGCCAAACTCTGGGGTGCCAATTTTTCAGGTGATCCTACTTACACACACACCTGGCCAGACGACACCCATTACCTGTGTATTCACGTAACACACACACCTGCCTCGCCCGTGTTATTGCTTTCCTTTCATTGGTTCATTCAATTTATTCTGTATTTTCGTATTTCTTTCTTTCCCCATTTATCATTTTTATTTATTTATCTGTTTTTACTGGTTATTTTATTGTTGTATTTCCTTGTATTATTTCAGCTTTTAATTATAATTTTTACTTTTTTATTTAATTTTATATTTATTTGTATTTTCTTTATTGTTCTTTTTATGACCACAAGACTTAAATGTTCATATAGGTGTAAACACTATCAAAACATTCTAAACTAAACATTCGAAAATTACTGAAAATGTTACTTTAAAATGTTATATAATTTTTGTATTTTATACCAGAACAAATTCACGGTCTTGTTCTTCAAAATATCTTAATCAGGTCCAGTAACACGTATTAAATGTATCTTTTATAAATATACATAAACACATACGGGGTATACACACATCAACATTATTATTATTATCATCATCTAAACTCCAGTGCCAATTCTTACAACCGCCCCCCTCCATAGTCTTGACCTACCCCTGTCCCCCCTCCATAGTCTTGACCTACCCCTGCCCCTCCCTCTATAGTCTTGACCTACCCCTGCCCCCCTCCATAGTCTTGACCTACCCCTGCCCCCCCCCTCCATAGTCTTGACCTACCCCTGCCCCCCCCTCCAGTCTTGACCTACCCCTGCCCCCCCTCCATAGTCTTGACCTACCCCTGCCCCCCCTCCATAGTCTTGACCTACCCCTGCCCCCTCTCCATAATCTTGACCTACCCCTGCCCCCTCTCCATAGTCTTGACCTACCCCTGCCCCCTCTCCATAGTCTTGACCTACCCCTGCCCCCTCTCCATAGTCTTGACCTACCCCTGCCCCCTCTCCATAGTCTTGACCTACCCCTGCCCCCTCTCCATAGTCTTGACCTACCCCTGCCCCCTCTCCATAGTCTTGACCTACCCCTGCCCCCCCTCCATAATCTTGACCTACCCCTGCCCCCTCTCCATAGTCTTGACCTACCCCTGCCCCCTCTCCATAGTCTTGACCTACCCCTGCCCCCTCTCCATAGTCTTGACCTACCCCTGCCCCCTCTCCATAGTCTTGACCTACCCCTGCCCCCTCTCCATAGTCTTGACCTACCCCTGCCCCCTCTCCATAGTCTTGACCTACCCCTGCCCCCTCTCCATAGTCTTGACCTACCCTGCCCCCTCTCCATAGTCTTGACCTACCCCTGCCCCCTCTCCATAGTCTTGACCTACCCTGCCCCCTCTCCATAGTCTTGACCTACCCCTGCCCCCTCTCCATAGTCTTGACCTACCCCTGCCCCCTCTCCATAGTCTTGACCTACCCCTGCCCCCTCTCCATAGTCTTGACCTACCCCTGCCCCTCCCCCTTCCACTGGAAAGTTTTAAAAGGAGGCTGGATAGATTCATGGATGATAGAGTGTGGTAGTAACTCTCGACAGGAGCTGCCATGCACAGACCAACCGGCCTATTGCACTCCTTATTTTCCCTCTTAATTCTGAACATACATGGAGTACATTATGCACAGATATACAAACACATTAAGTATATATATACACATAAGTATATACACACAAGGAGTAAACACACACACGATATTTAAACATACACACAGGTGGGGATGTACATACACATGATGTATAAGCATTCATACAGGTGGAGGTATACAAACACACACACACACATGAAATAAACACACACAGGTGGAGGTATACACACACACACAGATGGAGGTATACATATGTAACAGTGTGTAGTGGTGTGTTGCATGAGGGCTACACACACACACTAGAGACTCCAAGGACAGGCTTAGTCACACCTGTTCCGCCTCACCTGTCTCTACTTTACCCGTCTGACTCTCTCTCTCACCTTACCTGTCAGACTTCTTTACCTCACCTGTCTGTACGTTTACCTGTCCATATATTTACCTTGACTTGGTTGTTTATAATTTTATCTATTCATTGTTTTCATCATTATTTGGGTTATTTACATCTCTTCAGTTTCTTATATTTTGTCTTTGTTTATATATAATTCATCTTTAAATTGTTTGTTGTTTACTGTTAATTACTTCTTTTGAGGCATCTTTATTTATTTATTTAACTTTGTTGCTTTTATTAATATTATTTTGATGTTTCCATTCTCTTGTTTGTTTACTTGTTTTCTTTGTCATCAACATTATTGGTTATTCTCATTCATCATTCTAATCATGTTTTTATTCTTCTTCTTTGTCATCTTTCTCTGGTTATTCTTGTCCCTTGATCATTCTTCATCTCTGTTTCTTGCCATCATTCTTATTTGTATCTATATTTTTATCAGCTCTGTTTATTCTTATCAACTTTGTTCATTATCATTCTTTTGTCGCCTTTCCCTTATACTTCCACCATTCTTATATCTTACCACCCACATGTAAACACGGCCCATCACCATAGGACAGAAAACAAAAACTATAATATATTCATTAGAAAATTAGAAAAGTTTTTAATGTTTTCTTCTGGTACATATAATACGTGTAATAATTAATAATATTTTTTTTTATTTATACTGCAGGTAAGAGCAGCGTTACAGTAAATAGTTTTAATATAATCTATTGGAGATAACCCCTTCTTCTGCTTATTACAGCTGCGTACACACATCTGTCGTGGTGGTGGGAACTACTGGTGGGGGTGAACGACAGGTGTTGACAGGTGACTCGAGGTCATTAAAAAAAAACTATAGTACAAATTAAATAATAAATATTCCTTTACAACAGAAAGTATCTCTTGAAAGTGGTTTTAAAAAATAAAATACATATTGTCTTCAAAGAGCAAATAAAAGTGAAAATTGTTAATATAAATAACTAGAAATAGACATTATTATTATTTTAGGAGTAAGGAAGAAACTGAGAGGAGGAGGAGGAGGGAGGGGGGCATTGATGTTGATACCTCCTGATATATAAACTTAATGGACATTCTTTTGTTTTACACATAATAAAAGGAGATGTTAGATAGCTGTAACTCTCCCTCTCTCTCTCTCTCTGTAATGTACACGGTAACTCAGGTCAGGTTTTGAAATGTTATTCTGTAATGGCTGAGGCAGGTGGACAGGTCCTTCACAGCCTGTAACAAGACAGGTCCTTCACAGCCTGTAACAAGACAGGTCCCTCACAGCCTGTAACAAGACAGGTCCCTCACAGCCTGTAACAAGACAGGTCCCTCACAGCCTGTAACAGACAGGTCCCTCACAGCCTGTAACAGACAGGTCCCTCACAGCCATACTTGTCGCGTCCCATTGACAGGGAAGAAGTTTTCCACGTGACCATTTTTTTTTTCTATAATTTGTATAATATATAAAATATAAACTTAATAATAATACTTTTTTATAGACTTTTGAAAGCACTTGAAAAGTAAATAAGAGAAGCTAGAATATAAATAATGCTAGTGAGGGAGGAGAGTTAAGAGGTACGTACACCTTTGTAGGGATGATGACCAGTCGTTTATAAATATTACAAACCTTTCTGGCCACACACGTCATCAATCCACTCCGCGGCATATACTACAGGGAACTTAACAACATTATTACAGTTTTCTGTTAATAAGTCTTTAATATTAACAGATATAAATTATTAACTGCCAATCCAAAAACTATTCCTCGTATCTTTTAACTCATCAGGTGATTCACACACACAGGTAAACTATTCATTAAGACGCATACAATCCACTGTTATATATGGTGAATTTATCTTCTATGGCGGCCATTATCCCCCTCGTAATTCTCTATACAAATAATAATAATAATAATAATAATAATAAGCTGGAATTTTTTAAGGTTAGTGATTAAAAAAAAAAATAGTTTGGCATTTTTTTTAAAGATATTAAAAAAAGACAAAATGTTGAGGGTATTTGGGTAATATTTTAGGGTATTTGGGGTTATTTCAAGGTATTTTGAGGATATTCTAAGGTATTTGGGGAATATTTCAGGGTATTTTTTTCTGAAAGTTACAATAATACCAAGAGGGGCCATGCAACACTCCCGTCGCAAGTGTCTTTTATATCAATAGAAGGAAGAGTGAGGTCAACACACAAATAAAATAATAATCATGTATTTTTTGTTTAAATTAACTATACAAAAATAAAATACTTAAGAGCATTCATTGTACACGACAAATGGAATAAACTAAAGCACTTTGGATACCTACTCGGCTGTTGTGACCTTTCTCAACCTGGTTTTCTTACGGTCCCCTAAATTGACAAAAAAAGAGAGGTGCCTTTAGCTGTGTGGTCTATGATGGTCGGCCTGTCTGTCTCCCACCCATCTATGTCTCCTACACAAGACAACATTAAGGTTTTCTCTTACACCCCCAGGGGATAGTGATATAGATTGAATGTTAGATATATAGAGAGAACCGCCCTGGTGAGTGAGTCATTATTAAAAAAAGAACACAGACAGGTACATCAATACCTCAGGTGTGTAATAGTAATAATATAAGTGTTAGAGCATTAAATAATTAGCAGACTCTCGGGCCAATCATTGAGCAGTGAGGTATATTCTCTCTGGTTAATACACACGACCACAGATTTAACAAGACCATCTACTGTACTGTGGGGAAATACTTGACCTTAGAGCCGTCTTGTGTGTGGAGGACAGACCGTATCCTTACCCTCACAACTATATTAGGTACACACCGCTCTGGCACACAAATTAAAAACAAAATACTTTAAATAAAAAAAAAATTATATACTATATTTATATAATATACTGAATAGTTGTAACTGTACTTTAGCTACTTTTTTTAATTAAGAAATTATAAAGCATCGGTTCTAACTCAAAGCCGATAGCTATTCGTTCACATAAAATAAAACTAAAAATAATGAAGGCAATCTCTCTTCTCATTGGCGGAACCAAATCCGTCTTTGGTTGGTGGGTGTTAAGTTAGCGCTGCTTCCTAGGTCGAGTGACTGCCGAGCTGTCCACGCTCCTCGCTCGCCCTCCACACACACGTGACCCGGCCAACTGGACATGTCATATTATCTAAGCAGAACGGGGTTGGGTCAACGGGGGTGTGAAGAGCCACTCAAGAGGGCGGGCGGGTAGTGTGGGTCGACTTAACAAGCACAGTTGGCAACAGGTTCAGTGGTCCGTAGTTAATCCGACCGGCACCAACAGCGGCCGGCAGCACCTCGAGGACTCCAACCATTACAAGCATCACCATAGAGTCGGTACACATAAGTTAATAGACATTTATATAAAACTGGATATATAGATATGTATACATATATATATATATATATATATATATATTTATATTTATATATATATATATTTATATAGTTTGCGAGTGATCTACTTTGGCCGGACAAGTGGACGTGTCGGATTAACGACGCTCACTGTATCGGGTGATTATATGAGAGGCGGCAAACTGAATAATAACACCAACTGTTATATGGCATCTAGGTATAGTAGTAGTTTAGTATAGTACAAACATAAATTACTTCTTTTCTACCTCACTCAAATAAATAAATTACATAAATACAAGCAGTTCCTTCGTAATTACAAAAAAAAAAGATACTCAAATGGTACTTTGTTCTGTACAAGAGCTGTGTTGGAGGGTGCGCCTCCCCCCACCCCCTGCCACACCCGCCCTTAATAAACTCTAAGGTAGTGAGCGCCACAAAGGCACCCCAATATCACAAGCAATACATGGGTGGAGGTGGGCAGGTGGGGGCGGGGTTCAGGGCATTACATACTCCACGCTGTACAAGGTATGGGCGGTGGGCGGCTGTGTCACTTCACCACGCCTTGGCTACCTTCCTCTACTACTCGCTGCCAGGGTGGCTGACGGTGGCCAGTGTGCAGGACCTCACCACGGTTTAAATAGACTAGGCCCAGATCCCTGGGGGCCCCTGGGCTTGGGAACCGTGGGTGAGTGTGTCAAGAGGCCACCTGGAGCCACTTGAACACCAGCATGACACAGTCGCCCACAAGACCTGCCCGTGGCCGCCACCATAGTTGAGCTATAACGACCACAGGGCCAGCGGTGACTGTCTAGTCTTGCTCACACAGCTGCTCGAAGATGGGAAGACGGAGTGAGCGCGAGATGTCGAGGGCGCTCGAGGCGGGAGTGGGAGAGGCGGAGTGAGAGGACGAGAGGGAGAGGGAGTCCAGATCTCCTGCCAGGGACTCGACGGGACTGACGGGCGGAGTGTCCAGCCCGGCCAGAGAGAGAAGGGTTCCCTCCCGGACCAGGTCCAGGTCACTGAGGGCGCGGCCTCCACAAGATGACCCGCCAGGAGACCCGGGGCCTCCGCTCATTCCACTAGACCCCAACCCTACAGAGAGGCCGTCCAGGAAGCCCTTGGCGCCGGCTAGACCACACCCACCAGGGAAGAGGGTGAAGGCGTCATCAAAGAAGGATCCACCGGAGGAGGTGGGTGAGCCGTGGAGTGAGGCAGGTGGTGAAGGAGACTCAGCAGTAGACCCCAGCGGTGCCACACCCATCTGTAGCATCTGTGGCCGAGAGAGTGCCGGGTGACCCGCACTGAGGGACGTCTTAGGGGAGAGTGGCGGGTGAGAGGAAGGGCCAGCTGAATTCCCTCGTCTCTCCTCGGCGTTATGGATGAAGTGACAGCGGGGACCGTAGGGGCAGAAGCCGATGGTGTGGAAGGTGCGGCAGAGCTCCGTCTTGTACTTGGGGTGGCGGGACAGGGTGCGCAGCTCAGCGTGGCCGTGCGCAAACTGGCACTTGTCACCGTATTTGCAGAAGCCGTTCTCCTCGAAGGGTCGGCAGAGCTCCGTCTTGTAGCGGGAGGAGTTGGCCTGGCGTCCCTCTCCGCCCTTCACGGGCTCAGAGTGTGAACGGTCCAGTCGACGGTGCATGTTGGGTGGCTCGATGGGCGTCAAAGTCGCCTTGGCGTGGGCGTGTAGGAGTTGAACGTGGGCTGACGGGGCGGCCAGGGAGGCTCCGACTGGTGTGGAGTTCCTCTTGGTAAGGGGCAGATGACCGCCCACTGCCTTGTGGTCCACGTCGCGGCCATCCCACCGGGCACGCAACACAGTCTGCAACACAACACAACAACTTTAGTTATACAACACTTACTATATACACACACACACAGTACAGTACCATTCAATGACTGATACATGTACACTATATCTCTGACACACACACAAGGCCGGGTGGCACAACTGCAGGTGTGGTGTGTAACCTGAGAGTCAAAGGGAGGGCTGGCGAGTCATAAGTCAGTCACCAAGTTACTCCTCACACACTCTACTGTCACTAATGAGAGAGAGAGAGAGAGAGAGAGAGAGAGAGAGAGAGGAGACTGGTTTAACCAATCAAAACCAGTAATGAGAAAACCATACCAGGAAGCCCGTGGGAGTGATGGTAGCAGGTGGTTGTAGGTAGTGGTAGTGAGATAATGTTTACCATACCTACAACAAGGCCAACACTAACTTCCCTCTCTTCCTCCCCCTCCCACACTCTCTCTCTCTCTCTCCCAAGCAGGATATTGGGGTGGCAATACGACCCATTAACTCCTTCCTCCCTCCCCTTCTCCCCGTGACGACCCACACACAACGACCTCGCCTCACTCACTAGGACCACACGACCACCACCATCCACTACCTTCCCGCCGCCCCTTACGTATCAGTGACCACCAACACCTTCCTTCCTTCCTTCTCTCCCTCCTTCCTTCCTTCTCACCTCCCCAACACTTTCTCTCCCTCAACAATAACTACCTTGTTACCTCGGCCTTGAGTGACGTTCAAGAATTTGCCTACCTGTCACGCATATATGAGAGAGAGAGAGAGAGAGAGAGAGAGAGAGAGAGAGAGAGAGAGAGAGAGAGAGAGAGACCTTTCCACAAGTTGTCACCCCTCCCCCCGTTCCATCCTGTACCGCTCCATTCAACCCCCCCCCCCTTACACTTTCTCTCCCCTCACGCTACAGTTGCTAGACCGAGACCGAGAGAGAGAGAATATACGGTCTCACCATGGTCACAGATATACCTTTATACGAGACACCTACCACCACCACTACCACCATCGTTCGCTACCACAATCACCACCAGTATTAAACCACCCTGACCCTCCCTCCCCCCCTACCGAATCACCCCTGCTACATCCGTCCCCCTGACCACGGGGTCGGGGGTGAGAGTGGCGCCAGGTGACCCAGCGAAAGTTGAAGAGCTGGAGCGTCCAACTTTCCCAAGACTGCCCTGCTGCTGCTGTGCCTCCTACTGCTGCTGCTGTGCCTCCTCCTACTGCTGCTGCTGTGCCTCCTACTGCTGCTGTGCCTCCTGCTGCTGCTGCTGTGCCTCCTACTGCCGCTGTGCCTCCTACTGCCGCTGTGCCTCCTACTGCTGCTGCTGTGCCTCCTACTGCTGTGCCGCCTCCCCCTAATGCTGTTCCTGCTGCTGCCAGTAAGTCAACATCAGGACAGGTTCAGAAAGCTAATGAAGCTAACTACCATACCTAGCTTTAGAGAGAGAGAGAGAGAGAGAGAGAGAGAGAGAGAGAGAGAGAGAGAGAGAGAGAGAGAGAGAGAGAGAGATCCGGGTAGTCAGTCGATCATATAATATAACCAGGTGGAGGAAGTCGACCCCCCCCCTACCAGCCAGGTAAATATACACAAAGGTAAACAAACACTTATTAAAGCCAAACAAACAAACAAACACTTAACCTCCCCCGGCGGCTGAGTGCTATAGATGCCAGCCACACTCACTCATATATATACATAACAATACACGTATATACACCTAACACGTATTAATAGCCTGCCCCGCCCCCCCCCCCCCACAGAAGAGGATAAAAACAAACAAATATAACATTAAGGTTAAGTTAAGAAACGCGACCTAACATGGGGGAAGGGGGAGGGGAGGGGGAAGGGAGGAAGGGGGAGAAGAGGAAGGAAGGGAGAAGAGGAAGGAAGGGAGAGGAGGAAGGAATGAGGAAGGAAGGGAGAGAGGAGGAAGGAAGGGAGAGAGGAAGAAGGGGAAGGGAGGGGAGGAAGGAAGGAGGAAGGAGAGAAGAGGAAGGGGAAGGGAGGGGGAAGGGGGAGGGAGGGGAGGAAGGAAGGAAGGGAGAGAAGAGGAAGGAAGGGAGAGGAGGAAGGAAGGGGAGGAGGATGAAGGGGAGAGGAAGGAGGGAGAGGAAAGGAAAGGGAGAGGGAAGGAAGAGAGAAGAGGGAAGGGAGGGGAGGGAGGAGGAAGGAAGGAAGGAGAGAAGAGGAAGGAAGGAGTGGAAGGGGAGAGGGGGAAGAAGGAAGGGAGAGGAGGAAGGAAGGAAGGGAGAGGAGGAAGGAATGAAGGGAGAGAAGGAAGGAAGGGAGAGGAGGAAGGAAGGAAGGGAGAGGAGGAAGAAGAGAGGAGGAATGAAGGAAGGAAGAGAGGGAGAAGAAGTGCGAGAAGGAAGAAAAAAGGCACACACTGCTTACCACTAACACGGACAAACCAACTACCACCTTAATGTCCATCCCGCCCCGCCCCGACCTCTTGACCCCGCGGGGCAACCCCATCAACCTCCTTACTGCCCCGCCCCCACAACCCAACCCCGCCCCCCCTCCTCTCTCTCGGCAGTTGCAATGTTTCAATGCATCAGTAAATACCTATCCTATTAAATATAAGTAAATACCTGACCTAATTTAATTCCCACACGTCTCCACCCTTCAAACACCTGTACCCTTAATTAATACTTCAAACACCTGTACCCTTAATTAATACTTCAAACACCTGTAACCCTAAATAAATACTTCAAACACCTGTACCCTTAATAAATACTTCAAACACCTGTACCCTTAATAAATACTTCAAACACCTGTACCCTTAATAAATACTTCAAACACCTGTACCCTTAATAAATACTTCAAACACCTGTAACCCTTAATAAATACTTCAAACACCTGTACCCTTAATAAATACTTCAAACACCTGCACCCTTAATAAATACTTCAAACACCTGTACCCTTAATAAATACTTCAAACACCTGTAACCCTTAATAAATACTTCAAACACCTGTACCCTTAATAAATACTTCAAACACCTGTACCCTTAATAAATACTTCAAACACCTGTACCCTTAATAAATACTTCAAACACCTGTATAGCAACATAGGGATTACGAGTCCTGTGTTAAGAGTAGTAGGAGGGTGTATTGCTGTGTTACCCCCCCCCCCCCCCCCACACACACACACACGCGGGAGACAGGTACGAGAAGATAGGAAGACAAGGGGAGGGGGCGGGGGGGGGGGTCGGAAGGTAGAGGAGAAAGTGCCGGCCCAGTGGGGAGGGGAGGAGGGATGGGGGAGGAAGGGTGGGGGGAAGGGAGGAGTGGAGGGAAGGGAGGGGGAGGAGGGAGGGGTGGAGGGAAGGGAGGGGGAGGAGGGAGGGGTGGAGGGAAGGGAGGGGGAGGAGGGAGGGGGGTTGGGGAATGGGGGAGGGGTGTGGGGGGGGGGGGTTACGGGGCATCTCCGCCAGCTTTCATCCCGGCGTGTGCATCCGGGAACACAAGGTCGGTGATACCCACATAATCAACATACCACCACACAACCGCAATTGCTGCTACCACTACCACCACGGGTCAACCACAATTACCAACACCACCACGAGTATCTGTGGTTTTTCTGGCTAAATAAACTGTTTCAATTCAATTCAAATTCAATAATTACTACCAACATCACGAACCAATTGCACTTACCTCAACCACTATCAAGGGTCAACTACAATTACCCCCACCACTATCAAGGGTCAACTACAATTACCCCCACCACTATCAAGGGTCAACTACAATTACCTCCACCACTATTAAGGGTCAACCACAATTACCTCCACCAATATCAAGGGTCAACTACAATTACATCCACCACTATCAAGGGTCAACTACAATTACCTCCCCCACTATCAAGGGTCAACCACAATTACCTCCATGACCCCCACACTTAATAGGCACAAGGCAACGATGGCGTGTCACCCACAGGTCAACTCTGGTCAAGAACTACCCAATGCAACTCGAGTTATCACGTGGACAGTACAGGGTGATGACAGAATGGAAACTTTCTATGGAGAGGACGGACGGACGGGCAGACAGACAAGACAGAGGCGGGCAGACAAACAAATGTACTCTCATCTTAAACTTGACAAAACACATTTATATGAACCAGTGCACCGCCCCCCCCCCTCCTCCTCTCAGTACTTATGATGCAGAGATCTTTCCTACTTACCATTGTCTCTCACCCCTCACCTGCCAGTTATGGACTACTGATTCCCCCCCACACACCTAGCAGCCACTCCCACTCCCCCCCCCCCCCATTTATAGAACCACTGCTCTCCTCTCTTCCCCTCACATGTATAAACCAGTGAGTATTGCCCCCCCCCCTCCCCCCTGCTAACACCACACCCTTTACACCTAACCCCCCCATCCACCCCCCCTCCCCCGGTTGTGACAGGTTCAAGGTGAGGGTATGTATTGTTCTTCCCCTGCCCCCCCACCTCCAGGACATGACCCCCACCTTTCCCTCCCCCCCCCTTACTTCCCCCAGGACATAACCCCCCTCATCTGTTACCATAGGCCTACTATATACTATTCTAGGCCTATCGCGTTCAACCTTCAACAGTGTTATCGTGTAGTAACTGTAGGCCTATCAGAACAGGTGTCACACTAGGCCTACCTACCTCTAATTACCCGAGCCTAGGTTATAATCTATTCATTACCTTCCCTGAGAGAGAGAGAGAGAGAGAGAGAGAGAGAGAGAGAGAGAGAGAGAGAGAGAGAGAGAGAGAGAGAGAGAGAGAGAGAGAGAGAGAGAGAGTGTCCCATCTCGCTCTTCCTTACACACAAGCTTAAGAGAAATCGCCTCCACCAGACACCACCTACCACCATCAGCCAACCACCACCACTACCTGTCACTTACCTACCACTATCCACAACGAGGGAGAGCTTGGATCAGTAAGGCCGTTCCAATCAATATCCACATTGTATTTCAGTTTTCATTGTGATTAAATTTTTACTGACACTGATGGTTTTTGTAGCCGTTGACCTGATTAAATGTGGACCAGTTTATGTAGCGCCAGATTATATGTCGACTGTATTAATAATAACACTAATAATGTACAAATTCATTCTTTTAACGCTATCATAATACATCAGTAACACTACAGTACTCTCTACAGTAGGTTGTGTAACGTGGAGGGTGAGAGGTGGAAAGGTGTAAGTTTCTGTATCACACGCACGCGCGCACACACACACAGACAGACAGACACACAGTGGACGTAATCTGTCTCACGCCACAAGTGCTGTACTGTACACATGTTCTATGCCACTTAGGGCGTATTAAGTCACAAATTTACATCCTAAGTAACTTTTCAACACTTAAAACTACATCCTGTGTGTGTGTAGCTCCCGTGGTCATGTAACACACACACACAGGATACCCAGTATTCTGTAGTCTATACCAAACAAACATACATACATACATACCCTAAGTAACTTTTAAACTCTTAACACATACCATATGTGTGTGTGAGAGAGAGAGTGTGTGTGTGTGTGTGTGTGTGTGTGTACAGTAATAATTGATGTCATATCTGTGTGTGTGTGTGTGTGTGTGTGTGTGTCAAACCCACGTGTTTCCGGTGTTGCGCCACCACCTGCCGTCCGCTGTGTTGAACCGAGTCTTAGAACCTTTTAGTTAATGACCAATCACAGCAGCCAAGTAGTAGTGGTAGAACTAATACAAGGTGGAGGTCACTATATGAAGGAGCAGCACCAGCAACGGGTACAGCAGCACTACTTTCTTAAAAGGTTTCTCTCGCAGCAGCGGCGGCGGCGGCCAGCACGCGCGCACACACACACACATTGAAAAGTTACTTATGATGTAAATTAGTGACTTAATGTAACGCTCTTCAGGTGTGTGTGTGTGTTCGGTGTAGACTACAGGAAACCGTGATATCCTGCTGTAGGTATATCACATGATCACGGGGTCTACACACACACAGTTTACCTGGCATCCTAAACCCTTGTCCCCTCCTCCCACCTATAAAGCTCCATAATGAATACCTGTAGGACAGCTGTAGGACGCCAGTAGGACGCCATAATTAAAATGTGTCATTCACCAGAGCAGCCACCGTGACGTGACGCCTTTAGGACCCCCACCCCACCCATCCCAAGACGGTGACACTTGAAGGACATCTATAGGACGCCACAATAGGATGCGTCATTAACTAGGACATCAAGCAACCTGACACTGGGACGAGAGAGAGAGAGGGACACTCCATCTACCACAGAAGGACGCTAACGGAGGACACACACACACACACACACACACACGGTAATAATAACTATAGTAAATTAACGATACACAGTGATAATATTAACGATGGTAATAATAATAAAAACAAAACACTTAACACTTTCAAAACAAATTGGCGAGAAAAACAAAGACAAACTAAAACAAACACACGCACTATAAGGAAACACACAAAGAACATTAAAGCGATAACAGTATTTAGAGTTAAGAGAGTTTATGATAAGAGGGAGGGGGGGGAACATAGGTGACCCCCCCCCCTACCATATACACAGCTGTACGCCTCGTGGGATCCGGGAGTTGGGGAGAGGCCATAGCGGTGACGGAGGGGTGAGGGTTGACGTTGGGGGGTGGGGGGTAGAGGAGGGGGAATATGTAGGGGTAGGGGGTTTGGGCACAGGTGTCAAGGTCTCTGGGAACACCTGTGGTTGGGGAGGGTCACGCGTCTCACCTGTTGCTGACGAGGGGGTGAGGGGAGAGGGAGGGAGGGAGGGGGGGGGTTGTTATCACAGGCTCAACAGTTGTGTGGTATAGTGATAACAAGATAACACAGCAACTACCACCACCAGTTATCACCACATTCCTCCAACCTAACCACGATAACTTACACACACACATGTATACTGTATTATTAATAAGTATACAGACTCGTTCGTGTGTGTGTGTGTGTGTGACCCTGAGGATGAGAGGAGTGCAGGACAAAGGCGTGTGTGGGCGTGAACGTGGGCGGCAGGGCAGGATGCATGTGTGGGCGTAGTGTGGAAATGACCCTTCACTATTAAGTATTAGGTCATTAACTCTCGCTCGCTTACATACATACATACATACATACCGCACAAACATACATACATACAGGACAAACATACATACATACAGCACAAACATACATACATCACAAACATACATACAGCACAAACATACATACATACACAGACGTTTAACAATAAAGCCAGGGATGACGTTAGTACATACTATCTGGTCACGTGAACAGAAGCAACGGTAGGCAACCACACCACCACTACTACCACACACACCACACCACGACAACCACACCACCACTACTACTACCACACACACACCACGACAACCACACCACCACGACAACCACACCACCACTACTACCACACACACCACACCACGACAACCACAATCACTAATACCAACCTACCACACCATGACAACCACCACCACAACCACTATCCACACCACCACAACAAGTACAGGCTCTCCACTACCACCACAAACAACCAAACAAACCACCACCACAGGCAGTAAACAAAGGGGGACAAACAACACCAAGACATTGTTTACAGTGAGGAGAGGAAGACAATGGTGAGTTTACAAGAGTATGGTGAACCTCTGATGGTGACTCACCACCCACCATACAGGATGAACCAGGCCACATCACCAAGACAACCACACCTTGTAATCTCGACCACATCAAGAACCAGTCACCATCAGGGCACCAAGCCAGTGTAGTGTAGTGGGGACCAGCGTGCTTATGTACAGAGCTGGGTTCTTAACTCTCTCTCTCTACCATGATTGTCCCTCTCGCTCTATGTTGTTTCTCACTCGGATTCTCTCTCCCTTTCTACCATACATTCACTCTCTCACATGATAGCCAAGTATCACGTTAACACCATCTGTCTCTCACATATCATGGTATACGTCTCTCCCTTTCTACCATACATTCACTCTCTCACATGATAGCCAAGTATCACGTTAACACCATCTGTCTCTCACATATGGTATACGTCTCTCTCTCTCTACCATACATTCACTCTCTGACATGATAGCCAAGTATCACGTCAACACCATCTCTCTCTCTCACATATCCTGGTAAATCATGGTATACGTCTCTCTCTCTCTACCATACATTCACTCTCTGACATGATAGCCACGTATCACGTCAACACCATCTCTCTCTCTCACATATCCTGGTAAATCATGGTATACGTCTCTCTCTCTCTACCATACATTCACTCTCTGACATGATAGCCAAGTATCACGTCAACACCATCTCTCTCTCTCTCACATATCCTGGTAAATCATGGTATACGTCTCTCTCTCTCTACCATACATTCACTCTCTGACATGATAGCCAAGTATCACGTCAACACCATCTCTCTCTCTCACATATCCTGGTAAATCATGGTATACGTCTCTCTCTCTCTCTCGACAATGACATTAACCAAATAACTTTCTTTTATCATGGTGACCTTCATTACAGACTGTTCTTTGTCGTGTAAAGGAATCTGCCATTCATTCTCTCTCTCTCTTCTCTCTCTCTGTCTCTAAATATAATCCAGGTTAATTTATGGTACACGAGAGAGAGAGAGAGAGAGAGAGAGAGAGAGAGAGAGAGAGAGAGAGAGAGAGAGAGAGAGAGAGAGAGAGAGAGAGAGAGAGAGAGAGAGAGAGAGAGAGAGAGAGTCTGACACTGACCACCAGCCCGGGGAAAGTCGTGGTGGATTAAACTAGTGAGTTGGTTGTGGTGGAGTGGTGGTGGTGGTGGTGGTAGTAGTAGTGGTGGTGGTGGTTGTGGTGGTGGTTGTGGTCTGGTGGGGGTTGTGGCGATGGTGGGGATTGTGGTCTGGTGGGGGTAGTGGTAGTAGTGGTGGTTGTGAGATGGTGGGGGTTGAGAGATGGTGGTGGTTGTGGTCTGGTGGGGGTTGTGGGCTGGTGGTGATGGTAGTGGTGGTAGCGGACTGGTAGTGGTGGATAAAACAAACACACACACACATTGAGTTACTTAACGACAGTCGACCTCTAACGACCTTCACACTGGCTGTTGCGAACTTAACTGACCTTCCTGATGTTGTAGGCCCTGGGGGAGAAGGGGAGGGGGAGGGGGGAGAGGGGGGGAAGACTATTATTTAATTAAGGTCTATAATTTAAACAGTTACGTAGACATTCCGTACAGTGAGAGAGAGAGAGAGAGAGAGAGAGAGAGAGAGAGAGAGAGAGAGAGAGAGAGAGAGAGAGAGAGAGAGAGCACTGGCTGGTACACGCATCAGCCCAGAAGAAAACAATAAAAAAAATATGTGTGGGCAGTGGTTAGAAAGCTTCTCTCTCTTCCTCCTCTCTCTTACCTCCCCCCCCCCCCCCCATCTTCCTCCTCCTCATACACCTCCATAACCCCCCACCACAATTATCTTCAACCACAACAACCACAAACTGCCACCCCCATAACCTTAATTAACCCACAACAACAACATCAACCTTTTATCAACTGGTATGTAAACAAGAGCAAGTTGTTTACCAATAAAAATAATAATTTACACCCAATAAATACACCTCTCTATACACCCTACACACACATCACTTAATACACCTATGTATACTTTAGAACACACACACAGTACATATTAGTCTATGTAATCAAATCCACATATACTGTACTCCACTTCGATAACACTGTATGTATGTGTACTGTAGTCTATGTGGCTCTGTAGTCCATGTTATGTAGTTCATCCACATACCAGGCAATTAGTCCACACACATAAATATACACATACACAGTCACACGCAGTCCCCCCACACACGCACAATCACGTAAACACATACAGACGGTCACTCACACACACCCTCAAATTAACGTTTGAAGGTGTGAAATCTATCCCAAGCACACCTGTCATTAGTGGGGCAGGTGTCACAAATCACTCAATGTTGAGTGAGAGAGAGAGAGAGAGAGAGAGAGAGAGAGAGAGAGAGAGAGAGAGAGAGAGAGAGTAAAGTGAAAGCGAGAAGCGAGGGGGTAGGGAAGGAGGGGGGAGGGAGGGGTGAAGGGTGAGAAGTGAGAGTGGGAGGAGTGAAGGAAGTGGTTTTAGGTAAGACTGAACGCGATTGAGGGAGCGTCTGTCTGCCCTACGTATAATAATAATAATAAAACACGACCACAACAAACAAACAGGACTCAAATACAATTACAAACAACAACAATAATAATAATGGTACACAAACAATAACAAACAAACACTCAAAATACCATTAAATACCTCGACCGAATGTAAACAAAACCCTCACTCCCGATTGGCTTACAGGTGGACCAATCAAATTCTCCCCATGTCAAAAAGCTCCACCAATCACCTTTGCGGTTTTCACATTACACTGTTTACCACCACGAGTCAATAACAACAACAACAATAAGTACTGTACTATAATTAAGTATAACCTATCATTAAAAAAACAGTAAAATAACGTATAAATAACGATAAATAACGGATGAACTAATTAGCTATGCATTATATCACTCGATAACTGAAATCACCTGCTGGTAATTACAGAAAGTAAGACCTAGGCAATTAAGTACAGCCTAACGATCAAACTGGACACAAGTTACTTTATCAGTTAGTCGTTGATAATAAGAATATTGAGTGTGAGTGTGTGTGGGTGTATGTGTGTGTGGCGTGTGTGTGTAAGACTTATTTACACACTTAGCTACTAGTCATTCCCACCATCATCATCTACAGCCATTATACACTAATCAGTTATACAAATTATACTGATATATATAATCTTTAGAGACTATTACACCCTTATCTAATCACTAATCAGTCTACTTAGCTAATCGCTCATCTAATCAACACTTGTTATTACTATATCACTACACACACACACAGGTAATATGACGCTTTCATTTATCACCTTAACAATGGCAAGAATAAAATTGTCCTCTTTTTAATGAAACAATGGAACAAGTACAATGATAATACGGTCTGTACTCTAAGGGGTTAACGCATTGTACTCAAGGGGTAAATTACCGTACTCTATTAGTTAAAGTCGTTGTACTCATGAGGGAGGGAGGGAGGGAGGGAGGGAACAGAGTAACATGATACAGGGAATTGCCTTAGTCACTCTCCCTCCCTCCACGGCCACCCCTCCACTCTTCACGTACACACACACACACATTAATAATCCTTAAAATAATAACTGGTAAATCAAAATAAAATTATATAATACCAATAATAATAATAATAAGTCGTTTAATATTTTCCTCTCAGTATGAACAAGACGAGCTGTAGTGACCGAGTTCCGTGTGTGTGTGTTGGTTCTCAGTACAGTATAACACTACAGGCACTCAATATAACAACACTACAGGCACTCAATATAACAACACTACAGGCACTCAATATAACAACACTACAGGCACTCAATATAACAACACTACAGGCACTCAATATAACAACACTACAGGCACTCAATATAACAACACTACAGGCACTCAATATAACAACACTACAGGCACTCAATATAACAACACTACAGGCACTCAATATAACAACACTACAGGCACGCAATATAACAACACTACAGGCACGCAATATAACAACACTACAGGCACCCAATATAACAACACTACAGGCACCCAATATAACAACACTACAGGCACCCAATATAACAACACTACAGGCACCCAATATAACAACACTACAGGCACCCAATATAACAACACTACAGGCACCCATACACTATAACCACCACCCCCCCCCCCCCAAACACTGTCTACACATCGCAGGTGTTTGAGAGCACTGCCACTAACTCAACAGGTGTTAAGTAAAACTCTCCTTCACAACAGATGTTCGAGGGAGTGTACCAATAATAAATCAACAGGTGAAACACAACATCTGAACAGGTGTTTCATTGTACAGTACTACCACAGGTCGTAAACATTACACACGACCATGTATTTCAGGTCGTATTATACAACAGCAGGATGATACAACTTATACACTGTATCATACACCATAAGGTCGTTTTATTTAATACAATAGGATTTAAGTATCATACGGGATTTACCTATCATACACCATACAGCCTACCTATCATACACCATACAGCCTACCTATCATACACCATACAGCCTACCTATCATACACCATACAGCCTACCTATCATACACAATACAGCCTACCTATCATACACCATACAGCCTACCTATCATACACCATACAGCCTCAAGCATCAATACACTCAATCATACACAATACAGTCAGTCAGGGTTATGTATCATACACTCACCCACATACACGATACAACAGGGTCATGTTATCATACACTCACCCACATACACAACAGGGTCATGTTATCATACACTCACCCACATGCACAACACAACAGGGTCATGTTATCATACACTCACCCACATACACAATACAACAGGGTCATGTTATCATACACTCACCCACATACACGATACAACAGGGTCATGTTATCATACACTCACCCACATACACAATACAACAGACTCCTCACTACACTAAGTCATACAAAAAATACAACCAATACAGTGATATACAACTGTTAAGCAAGTAACCCCCCCCCCTCCCCTACACACACACACACGGAAGCCTCCCTCGCCCTGAAGCCTCCATTGAAGCCTCTCCTTATGAACGGTACTCAAGGACAAGGGGGAGAGGGTAGGGAGGGGGGGGAAGAAGGGGGGAGGGTAGGGGGGATGAAAGGAAGGAATGAGGGGAGGGGGGGAAGGGGAGGGGATGGAGGGGGGGGTGGGGGAGAGAAGGTAGAAAAACTCTTACTGTTATGATTAGGTTATGACAGCTCTCTCTCTCTCTCTCTCTCTCTCTCTGGGGTTCAGTGGTGCAACGATGGGTCCTGTGATTAACGTCTCCCAAGGCCATGGGTTCGAATCCCCCCCCTCCTCCCCCGTGGTGCAAGAGGCGGCCAGTGTGTGTGTGTGTGTAGCAACGGGAGCAAGGAGCAGACAGGCAACAGGAACAACAAGAACATTAGAGGGAACAACAGGCACAAGACAGGCAACAGGAACAAGAGACAGGAAACGGCAGGGAACAAGAGACAGGGAACAGCAGGACAGGGAGCAGCAGGAACAGGGAACAGCAAGATACAAGCAACAGGCGCAACATGTGGCCGACAGTTTAAGAGGCCGACTCAGGGGCCGGTCTCTCTCTCTCTCTCTCTCTCTCGTGTGTGTGTGTGTGTGTGTATGTGTGTGTGTATATGTGTGTGTGTGTGTATATGTGTGTGTGTGTGTGTGTGTTAAATTATATAAACAAACACAATCTAATTCAAACTCTTAAAACAACAACGCGATAGTGCCCCTTTCTCAACCCCCTTAACTGGAAGCCCTATAACTGTCAACCCCCTTAACTGGAAGCCCTAAAACTGTCAACCCCCTTAACTGGAAGCCCTAAAACTGTCAACCCCCTTAACTGGAAGCCCATAAACTATCAACCCCCTTAACTGGAAGCCCTAAAACTATCAATCCCCTTAACTGGAAGCCCATAAACTGTCAACCCCCCTTAACTGGACGTCCTAACTGGTACACAGCTCCAGTATCGTCAAGGCTCATAACCACGCTGTTCTCAACCCGCCGCCGGCCGTTAATGTGTTAGTAATCCATGTTTATTTGAACAAGTGTGGGAGGGACGGTGGTGGAGAGGGAGGGACGGTGGTGGTGAGAGGGAGGGACGGTGGTGGTGGTGAGAGGGAGAGGGGGTGGTGGTGAGGAGAGAGGGTGGTGGTGAGAGGGAGAGAGGGTGGTGGTGAGAGGGAGGAGAGGGTTTGTGGTGGAGAGGGAGGGACGGTGGTGGTGAGAGGGAGAGGGGCAGGTGGTGAGAGGGAGGGGCGGTGGTGGTGAGAGGGAGAGAGGCTGGTGGTGTGGGGTGAGGGAGAGGGCAGGCAGGGGTGATGGTGAGGGGGGGGGGGGGTTAGGGAGAGTGGGTGTAGCCTGAGTGCTCGGGCAACACCCAACAGGACAGACAGACAAGTGCACGGATACCACCACCACCACCTCCAACGCGCAGCCAACACCAGACAATGCTCGGATACCACCCACCCAGACAGACAGACAGACAGACAGGGAAACAAAAACAGTCACCCAGACAAACAACCCCCCCCCCCCTTCTCCATGTGTGGCAGACTCGCTTCACGCCAGTCTTAAACAAACACACACACACACACTCAACAGACACAACAGAATGATAAAACTCAAAATCCCCCCAAAAAATAAACAATAACAAACTGACAGCCACACGAGTAAGAAATAAAACAACACGGAATGTATCACTTAACCTGAAACCTAACCCAACACTACACTAACCCAACACCTCACTAACCTAACACTACACTAACCTAACACTACACTAACCCAACACCTCACTAACCCAACACCTCACTAACCTAACACTACACTAAACTAACCTAACACTACACTAACCTAACACTACACTAACCCAACACCTCACTAACCCAACACCTCACTAACCTAACACTACACTAAACTAACCTAACACTCACTAACCCAACACCTCACTAACCCAACACCTCACTAACCCAACACTACACTAACCCAACACTACACTAACCCAACACTAACCCAACACCTCACTAACCCAACACCTCATTAACCTAACACTACACTAACCTAACCCAACACCTCACTAACCCAACACCTCACTAACCCAACACCTCACTAACCCAACACTACACTAACCTAACACTACACCTCACTAACCTAACCCAACAGTACACTAACCCAACACCACACTAACCTAAGACTCACTAACCCAACACTACACTAAACTAACCTAACACTCACTAACCCAACACCTCACTAACCTAACACTACACTAAACTAACCTAACACTCACTAACCCAACACCTCACTAACCTAACACTACACTACACTAAGCAAAAATACATATTCAGCAAATTATCAACAAAAAATACAAAAAAATGCGTAAAAAAACGAATCAATCGGTAAAGTGTATCACCAAAACCCACATTAAATTCTTGTCAAAAAAATTTACCGATTTATATAAATTACATATCATTCAGTATCGGTGCACCTTTAAAATTACCATTCAATTACCTTAACAAATCACAATGAACAGAACAGTAGCGAGAACAACACACGTGAACACCAAGAGAACACACGTGAACATCAAGAGAAAAGTACTACAAGTGTTCAGTCTACATATAATAATTCAATGTACTACAGTAACCCTATTTTTGCAACACAGTCTGCAGTACACATAACAAAGGTAACACTTATCACTCAACACAAGTCACGTTTAATATGAGTCATAGTGAACAAATTGAACACTCGCATCTACAGTGAAGTTTGAACACTATCACATCTACAGTGAACAAGTTTGAACACTATCACATCTACAGTAGACTAAAAGTTGACTCCAGTGAAAAAATTGAACACACACCTACAGAAGACTAAAAGTTGAGTAAAGTGAACAAGTTGAACACAGGGAACAGGTTGAACACGATGAATAAATAGTACAGTGAACAAGTGGAACACCGTAAACACGTTAAAGAGTGAACACTGTGAACACTAAAGCATGTGCAGTGTACCAGTTGAACACAGTGATCAAATAAAGAATGTACAATGAACAAGCTTGACACCGTGAAAAAATTTGGACAGTGAATAAAGCTGAACACAGTGAACGAGTTGAACAGTGAACAAAACTGAAGACAGTGAACTTGTTATACAGTGAACAAAGCTGGACAGTGAACAAAGTTGGACAGTGAACAAGTAGAACACAATCACCCCAAAAATAAATGAATTAAAACCTTGAGTCAGGTCAGGTGTAGTGTAGGTAGGTAGGTAATGGTACACAGTCTGTCACGCCTCACCACATCTTGGCCCCTCGCCATAACATGTAACCCAAACAACCCACTACTGAAGGGGGCCCAAACAACCCGCCTTTAGGGACGCCCCATCCCAAACAACCCACTACTGAAGGGGGCCCAAACAACCCACTACTGAAGGGGGTCCAAACAACCCACCTTTAGGGACGCCCCACTACTGAAGGAGGGCCAAACAACCCGCCTTTAGGGACGCCCCACTACTGAAGGGGGCCCAAACAACCCGCCTTTAGGGACGCCCCACTACTGAAGGGGGCCCAAACAGCCCGCCTTTAGGGACGCCCCACTACTGAAGGGGGCCCAAACAACCCGCCTTTAGGGACGCCCCACTACTGAAGGGGTTCCACACAACCCGCCTTTAGGGACGCCCCACTACTGAAGGGGACCCAAACAACCCGCCTTTAGGGACGCCCCACCCCACTATCAAGGAGATTCCCTCACTGTTATATACAAAAGGCGTAAGATACAAGCATGTGTGTGTATGTATGTAACAGCACCAGCGTGACAGACTGTAACACAAGAGGGCTCTGGTTCATATTACAGGTGTATACATGTGTCGCGGGTCGTTACATAGGTAGGTTGAAGTTCAGTTGTTGTCAGAGAGAGAGAGAGAGAGAGAGAGAGAGAGAGAGAGAGAGAGAGAGTACCGCGAAAGTGAAAATGGTCGGAGAAAGTTGTTAAAAATGAGGGAGGAAGGAGGGAGATTTTCTCTTGACGCCTCCACCAGCAAGAGGGAGGGAGACATGACAGCTACAGAATACTGACATCTTACTAAGAGAACAGAAAGGCAGTCTAAGGAATAAGTCCAGGTAATAGAATCTTACGTCGGCGTGTAGTTCGAGTAGGCTGGCGTCTTGGGGTATGCCAGGGGACATCTTGTAGCCTGAGTCACCCCTCTGGCGGTAGTTTATTTATTTAAACTTGTCAAGACACACACACACACACTATAATAGCCACACAACTTCACTAATTCTTATCACAAAACACGTGCAGTTGAGCTCAGCCCGTAGAGGATATAACTTGTTGCTTTGACAAACTCCAAGTCTTAACCCTAAGCTCAACAGAACAGGCGGTTGGTAATCCAAATATAGGGGGCGGTGTGATCACTGACGTACCTTGTACAGGTCAGAATCTAACATTATTTCACTGTACATGGACTAAATTCTGACGCTAAACGACCGTGCTCTCGTGTGGACAGTTCGGCGGCTGTTGTCCCACTAAAAGTGTTTCTCCACTACATCGCACTGGACATATACACAAACCTAACGCCCTCGGCCCCGCCCCGCAACACTCATTGGTTGGCTCGGTCATGACGTCACGCTGCAGGGCTACCAACCACAACCCACGTGATCCATTCCTAAGCGACTTGCACTAATATGAATAATATTACGAGCGTTGACGTACGGACCATGTATAAACACTGACACTCTTACTACCCAATCCCTCTCAACAAAATCCCTAATTCTGCCCAAATGTCTGAGAGAGTTCAACCAGCCTCCCAATCTTGGCCCCTACGAGAAAATCACAATCAACTGTGCAATATTTTCCTTCCCCTCATCTCACCCCCCCTCCTCATATTCATCAAAACAAAGTAACAAAATATATCAAATGTATGTAATAAGTAGTGCGTGCGTGCGTGTGTGTGCGTGTGTTCCCATCTTCCTGTTACCATCCGGGAAGACATTGCTGCGGCTCAACTAACTCAACACAGTTAGGAGAGCTTCTTATGTATTAGGATATTAAGGTAATGGCGAAGGTGTGGCTATTGGGGGAGACTGGAGGCCATTAAAAAAAAAAGTAGTCGTCGTAGTAACGGCATGGGAAGTAAATATAGCTCAGAATATCTTACGTAACAAGGGAGAAAGGGAAGAAGGGAAAAAGGGAAGAACAGAAGAAGATTTCCCCTTCCTCTTCCCCCAACACAGCAACTAACCCCCCACCTTCCCCTCCTCGCCCACCCCCCCCCTGTCCTCCCACAAGACCTGCGTCACACTAAACTGTTTCCGTACATACATACATACACAATGATAAAAAACGCGGTGATTTAATTTAACCCAAGAACGTTTCGTGTGTGTGTGTGTGTTCCTATTGATGATCTATATATATGGATGTATTTATGTATGTATTTACGTATGTATGTATGTGTCAAGGTATGTTTGTACACACACAAGGAACTAGAAGCAGGATAGGCTCTTGTGTGGCATTGAATTTGCGAAGAGGAACTGCAATCGGTGTATGTTGTATGTGGTGTATGATGTGTGTGGTGTATGATGTGTGTGGTGTATGATGTGTGTGGTGTATGTTGTGTGTGGTGCATGTTGTGTGTGGTGCATGTTGTGTGTGTGTGTGTGTAAAGTCATCAAGGTAACAGATTATGGCCGTGTATGTTGTATGCGTGTAAAGTCATCAAGGAAACAGATTATGGCCGTGTATGTGTACAGTCATCAAGGTAACAGATTATGGCCGTGTATGTGTAAAGTCATCAAGGTAACAGATTATGGCCGTTTATGTGTAAAGTCATCAAGGTAACAGATTATGACCGTGTATGCTGTATGTGTTAAGTCATCAAGGTAACAGATTATGGCCGTGTATGGTGAGAACACATACCTACAGAGGATATCTGTTTATCCACTCCTCTATCTAAATCAACTGCTTCTATGTGAATCACTAACAAGAACCCAGGTCAAGCCAGGTCTTATGAAGGTCAACTTAATCCACCTGGCTACTGTGTCCATACATACATACATGCACTTATATTAAGTACACATACGTACACACACCCACACCTCATTTCATATCGACCTACGTGCACATTCTTGACTCCTGGGCTAATTAAAGTGACCACACATACACACACTGACAGTCACAATCACTTTCACACACACACACTCATCTATCTCTCTCTCTCAAACACAGAAACACACTCATCTCTCACTGAAACACACACACACATATATATATATATATATATATATATATATATATATATATATATATATATATATATATATATACACAAACGCACTCGTATGTACACCGTATTCATGCAGATATATAAATAACCACACACATGCATAAACTCATGCATATACATATACACACACACACACACCCGGATACAGGCGAAGGCTGACTTGACTACCTCGCGGGAGCCACATGGGAAGTGAGGAGGGTTGGCAGCCCTGACTGGCGGCGAGGCACTGGTGGTGGGGGGCGGAGCTTAGAGCCGTGACGTAACCACAGTTGTCCCTCAATCCCGCCATATTCCCGCTACTACTGCCTGCTGGTGCACCCTAAGACAGGACTTGCTGGAGAACACGGCAAGTGGGGCTTGGATGTGACCTTGGTACAGCCCCCCCCCCCCTCCCTGCAGCGGCTGTTCACTGTTCAACAAGCCGGGGAAGAACAGCAGAGGTCCCAGCAACGCGCCATTCTCAACACCACCACCAGTAGCCGCACACCACACCCGCCCCAGCCACGGATATGACGACATGTTACCCTTATCCTCCTGCTGTGCCTCCCTTATCCTCCTGCTGTGCCCCCCTCCTGTTGCAGCATCACTTGTTACACCGCTCTTACTTCAGTTAATGACGCGGCTGTCCTCTTCCTTCTCCTCTCCCCCCCCCCCCCACACACACTTCTAGATCATACCTTCGAGAGAGAGAGAGAGAGAGAGAGAGAGACGTTTCACAATACTAGACATATTAACAAAGGTCTAAATAAATACTAACATTCACAGACAGACAGACAGACACGGGCGATCTGACATTCTTTATTCGCCTGACACCGGGAGATAATTATCACAGCCTGGACACATCCCTGACCCCTCCCCCCCCCCCCCTCACATCCCTGATCCCCCCTCACATCCCTGAACCCTCCCCCCCCCCTCACATCCCTGATCCCCCCTCACATCCCTGACACATCCCTCACACCCCTGACACAAAGGCACTTCCGCCATAGTAATGTTAAGGCAAACGGTGCCACATGTTGATTCATAACGGTGCCACATCTCCCCTCGTCCTCAACAGTGGTGCCACATCTCCCCCTCGTCCTCAACAGTGGTGCCACATCGCCCCTCGTCCTCAACAGTGGTGCCACATCTCCCCCTCGTCCTCAACAGTGGTGCCACATCTCCCCTCGTCCTCAACAGTGGTGCCACATCTCCCCTCGTCCTCAACAGTGGTGCCACATCTCCCCTCGTCCTCAACAGGGGTGCCACATCTCCCCTCGTCCTCCATCTCCCCCTCGTCCTCAACAGTGGTGCCACATCTCCCCCTCGTCCTCAACAGTGATGCCACATCGCCCCTCGTCCTCATCAGTGGTGCCACATCTCCCCCTCGTCCTCAACAGTGGTGCCACATCTCCCCCTCGTCCTCAACAGTGGTGCCACATCTCCCCCTCGTCCTCAACAGTGATGCCACATCGCCAACCAATATTTGTTTCCCATTATGAACTAAACATTTGTGATTTACTTCCTGAAGCGACAAAGTCCTCCTCTTGCACGTATTTTGAGAGAGAGAGAGAGAGAGAGAGAGAGAGAGAGAGAGAGAGAGAGAGAGAGAGAGAGAGAGAGAGAGAGAGAGACCTTGGATACAAAAATAAGAATTACAAATATTAATCTTCCAAACACAGATAGAAGACACGAACTTTCTTATGCCTTCAGTGAACCACACACACACACTAGCACTATCCCATCTATTGTTAAAATAATAAACAACTCCAGATTTATGTACTGTACAGCCCTGTAAATGTATTCAACGCATATCATTATGTCTAAATCACATGCAAGATTGTATATTTTCATCCACTGACTGCAACTCTTATTAATAAACCGTTTATTATTAGTAGTAGTAGTAGTTGTAGTATCTCTCACTCGTCATCTAACATCCACCCGTCAGGTCAGGTCAGGTGGTCATTTGAAGCACAGGTAATGACAGTGTTACCATATCAACACACAGGTGACCCCCTTAAGACAGTGTTACCATCTCAACACACAGGTGACCCCTTAAGACAGTGTTACCATCTCAACAAACAGGTGACCCCTTAAGACAGTGTCACCATCTCAACACACAGGTGACCCCTTAAGACAGTGTTACCATCTCAACACACAGGTGACCCCTTAAGACAGTGTTACCATCTCAACACACAGGTGACCCCTTAAGACAGTGTTACCATATCAACACACAGGTGACCCCTTAAGACAGTGTTACCATCTCAACACACAGGTGACCCCCTTAAGACAGTGCTACCATCTCAACACACAGGTGACCCCTTAAGACAGTGTTACCATCTCAACACACAGGTGACCCCTTAAGACAGTGTTCCCATCTCAACACACAGGTGACTCCTTAAGACAGTGTTCCCATCTCAACACACAGGTGACCCCTTAAGACAGTGTTACCATCTCAACACACAGGTGACCCCTTAAGACAGTGTTACCATATCAACACACAGGTGACCCCTTAAGACAGTGTTACCATCTCAACACACAGGTGACCCCTTAAGACAGTGTTACCATCTCAACACACAGGTGACCCCCTTAAGACAGTGTCACCATCTCAACACACAGGTGACCCCTTAAGACAGTGTTACCATCTCAACACACAGGTGACCCCCTTAAGACAGTGTTCCCATCTCAACACACAGGTGACCCCTTAAGACAGTGTTCCCATCTCAACACACAGGTGACCCCTTAAGACAGTGTTACCATCTCAACACACAGGTGACCCCCTTAAGACAGTGCTACCATCTCAACACACAGGTGACCCCCTTAAGACAGTGTTACCATCTCAACACACAGGTGACCCCTTAAGACAGTGTTACCATCTCAACACACAGGTGACCCCTCAAGACAGTGTTACCATCTCCACTAATGTGTTCCTCCACAGAGCCGCTGATAGAGCTTATCGTCAAGTAACATTAACTCTTGCTCTTAATCACGGTTTTTATCTGTAACTTCCTGTAATTGTCATGACTCGGACAGTGAAATTACAGGAACAGGTTAGATACAAGTACAGGTAGCGACAAGCACAGGTAGTTATAAAGTTACAACTAGAGATACAAGAACAGGTAAATTAACAAGAACAGGTTAAGAAACAAGTGCAGGTAGCCACAGGTATACAGGTAGATCAACAAATACAGGTAAGAAACAAGTACAGGTAGATTAATACAGGTAATAAACAAGAACAGTTATCTAAACCAGGAAACAGCAGTAATCAGATCATGTACCATTACCGAACAGTAACGAAGAGGCCAAGGAAGGAATTACAGCAACCATTAACACCACATACACCCGTGAAGGTAGGTGGGTGCTCTTGGGTGTAAAGACAACACCCAGCCTAGTGTTACACCCACAAGAACACCCATGTTTATGACAACAAGTGGCAACACAGTGAGACCTCGCCGCCAGACTTTACAGCACGTGTGAGAGACAACAGCTGAGTTATGTAAACAAAAGAGGGGGAACAACAGCTGAGTTATGTAAACAAAAGAGGGGGAACAACAGCTGAGTTATGTAAAAAAAGAGGGGGAACAACAGCTGAGATATGTAAAGAGGGAATAACAGCTGATTTATGTAAACAAACGAGTGGGGAACAACAGTTAATTTATGTAAACAAAAGAGGGGGAACACCAGCTGATTTATGTAAACAAGAGAGGGAAGGAACAACAGCTGATTTATGTAAACAAAAGAGGGAAGGAACAACAGCTGATACATGTAAACAAAAGAGGGGGAACAACAGCTGATACATGTAAACAAAAGAGGGGGAACAACAGCTGATTTATGCAAACAAGAGAGGGAAGGAACAACAGCTGATTTAAATACACCCACAGCTCTCCATACAACACGTGACTTACTGAACCTGTGGTTGTGATAACACGTGACAGATTAATTCACTTGAACACCTGACTCGCCGCTACCACCTGTGATTTTATTGATATATATATATATATATATATATATATATATATATATATATATATATATATATATATATATATATATACTTACGTGTGTACACACACACACACACACCTCACAAACAACTTGACTGATTCTGTTTTAATCAACGTAAGTCAACCTCGTCACAACAACTGACCACCATCCGAGGTCACCCTGGCAACAAAAACACACACATACATATATACTTCCCTATACGTACACACCTACCTACACACACACACATACATATATACTTTCCCTTACGTACGCATAATAATAATGGAAGCTTCTCGAAATCGAGGATGGCCGGCCCAAGGGTCACCAAGGCGTGAATTTGTTCTAGGTGTAGTAGCTGTCACCAACACAACAACCACACCCTGAGTTAACGAGCTGCATGACCCAGTGTCATGCAGTGTCCGAGAAGACCGGACAACTTGTCAACTGCACTGGCGAACCATTACCCCGGAACACAAATCGATTAACATCCAGGTCCCCAATTACTGCTGGATAGACATAGGCAAATGGCGTAAAGAAACTTGCCCATAATTTCACCCCGCCCACAGGTCGCATACACACACTGACCTCCAGGACCCCCGCCCCCCCCTCCCCCCCACGACAGTTCCTTGAGGTGCGGCGGGTCACATAAGTAGTCTGTGAGAGAGCGAGGCGCCTTGGTCAGATAAGATAACACAGGGCAGTAGTTTGGTTATCACGTCCTGCTATCACTTACAGGCCAACAACACCGCCCGATAACACACACAGATACACCCCCCCCCCCCACACAGGCACACACCCCCACAGATACACCCCCCACACACGGGCACACACCCCCACACAGATACACCCCCCACGCACAGGCACACATCCCCCCCCCCCAACACACACACACAGACAAACCCCCACAAACACACACACTTCCCCTTCCCCCCCCCCCACACACACACACCCCCGACAAACAGACACACTTCCCCCCCCCCCCACACACATACACGGTAAAAGACTCATCAGTAGTAGTAATACCGCCCCTTATCATGGCACTGTAACAGACGTGCCCACATAGTGCCACTCTTGTCCTGCCCCACGATACAACACACACCTCACCTCTCTCTCTCTCTCTCTCACTTTACATTACCTCACCCAAAGACCGAATCGCACTTGTGACTAAACATCTGGACGCACTCAAGGCCAATGAGGACTTAATGTGGATAAAACTCAAGAGGGGTTAAGTCATCATAGTCAAGGGTTTAAGTCATCATACTCAAGGGTTTAAGCCATCATACTCAAGGGTTTAAGTCATCATACTCAAGGGTTTAAGTCATCATACTCAAGGGTTTAAGTCATCATACTCAAGGGTTTAAGTCATCATACTCAAGGGTTTAAGTCATCATACTCAAGGGTTTAAGTCATCATACTCAAGGGTTTAAGTCATCATACTCAAGGGTTTAAGTCATCATACTCAAGGGTTTAAGTCATCATACCCCTCCCTAGAGCTTGATAACCTTAGCCACATTTCCTCTTCATTATAACAAGTTTTCCCACAACTGTTTCCTGTACACCATTATTCCTCTCTTTGTTTACACTTGTTTATGTAATTGTTTAGAGGCGGTACAGGTTAATATAGCTCTCTCTCTCTCTCTCTCTCTCTCTCTCTCTCTCTCTCTCTCTCTCTCTCTCTTGCTATAGCTGGCTTCTGTCTTATAAAAGTGGATGACAGTTGATGGATGATGGCTGGATGGATGAATGGAAGGACATCCGGTTAACAAACACACACACACACACTCCCAGTAAACACTGCTCCTTGCACTGTCACTATGTTGAAATGAACTGTAGTTTGAGCTTCTCCCCATCTAAGTTATTATATGTCTTATTTGTGTCACTTATGTTACTTGTATATTATTTGTAATTCGTAACCCATTCCCCAAATATGTAACTGTATATTTTCAGCCTTCTGGCTGCCAAGCTCTTTCAATAAACCGTTATTATTATTATTATTATTATTATTATTATTATTATTATTATTATTACACGTACGTACATTCCACGTAAAAGACAAAAACAGATAAGATTCTCCGTAAAACAATTTCTAGTTCATAACCTGTTCCTCCCTCACACGAAATATCAATCACCTCATATCAATCAGTTATATCAATCACCTTATACCCGAGGTTACATAAATCACCATATATCAATCACCTCATTATATAACCGTGGTGGGGGAGGACCGAGACAAAAATAACGAGACTGACCCTATAACTCGGGAACCAAGGGAGGGACGAACACGTTCTAACTTGGTACAGTGTGACAGGTCGCTTCACTCCGTACAGGTGGACGCGTGTTGAAGTGTTCCTACGTTTGGTCGGAACATGTCGGAATGCAAAACTGAGCAACGAGTTAACATCAAGTTTCTCGTTAAATTAAAGAAATCCGCGACGGAAACTTTTCAAATAGACCGAGGCTTGCGGTGAAAGATTGCATGCCTCGTGCACGCGTTTTTTAATGGCACAAACGATTTTCAAAAGGCAGGAAAAGTGTTCGACGCATTCTAACGGAAGAATTGAACATGGCAAAGGTTTGTGCAGAAATGGTTCCAAAAAATGCTGTCAGATGAACAACGCACCAGCCCAAAACGCTTTGTCCGTGAAGCAGTTTTTAGCCAATACAAACATCACTGTGCCTCACCACCCACCCTATTCGCCAGACCTGACTCCCTGCGACGTATACCTCTTCGCAAAGATCAAGTCGATGCTCAAAGAACCATTTTTTGTCGCTAGAAAAGGTGAAAGCAAAAACGACTGAGCTCCTCAACAACCTTACAGAGCATGATCTGCGGAAAGTCTTTTAACTGTGGCAGCATCGGATGTTGCAGCTGTGTGTCAACTCAGAAGGGAACTACTTTGAGGGCAATCACAGTTGATTTTCTTAATTTGGTAAATGAAAAGTTACATCAACAGTCTCGTAAGATATGGGGGTTACAGAGGCTATATTTCTAATCTGACGTCATCGTACCTTACCTGTTAATGATTCGGATATCAACTTGTAAATACCTAGTTCGGTTATTGGTTTACCGGATATCGGGGAGTCGTAAATATCTAGTCATTATTAATACAGTTACTTCAGGTGTTGGCGTAGTGAAGAGAAAAACTAGCGGGTGTTAATACTGTCAACACCGTGTACAGGTAAGCCCTAATGACCTGTGTACACGTTTACATCACACCTGGTACAATAATACAACAGCCAAAACAACTATCACAACCACCATCAGTGCAATAACTACAACCACCATCACAACAACAGCTATAACAAACACTTCAATAACATTATCAACAGCCAACACCTCAGTGCAATAACTACTACAATCACTTCTACAACCACCATCACTACAACAACTACATAACAACAATTACCATCACCACAACAACACTTTTTTCAGTCACCATGATAACCTTTGACCCCCACACACCTCCCTCGCCTCCCTCACCCGCCCTACCTCGCCTCCCCCACCCTCCCTCCCTCCCTACCTCGCCTCCCCCACGGTAAAGCATTTCCTCACAAAAACAGGGTAGGGGTCTTATTTCCCCCCCCCCCCCCATGTCATTTCCCCTTTCCTGTCACTCCCCCCTCCTCTCTCCCCTCCCTATATCAACCAATCACGTAACTGAAAATAGTGACTGTCAAAAACACCCAATCAAGGTCACGTGAGGGGGAGGGGAGGAGTGGGGAGGGGAGGAGTGGGGAGGGGAGGAGTGGGGAGGAGAGAGGAGGGAAGGGGAGGGGTGGTAGACAGGGGGAAGGTTGTACGTGAATAACTTAGAATTCAGTGGAAGGGAGGGGGAGAGGCAAGGGGAGAAGGGAGGGGAGGGAGGAAGGGGAGAAGGGGCAGACTGACACACACCCCCACACCCGACGACACACACACCTGTACCTCTACAGCTGATTGATAACCTATCACCCCCACCTCTCTCTCTCTCCCCTTTGGTTAGATTAGGTTAGACAAGCTACACGACGTATAAATTAACACTATAACCAAAACTACAACTATTTCCGCAACTACCACCACCATTACAATAACCACGACTACTACTACTACAGCAATCACAACAATTACAATAACCAGTACAACCACAACTACCAGGACAACCCCCACGAAACAGGGGGGAGGGGAGGGTTTAGGGGGAGGGGAGGTAGGGGAAGGAGAGAAGGGAGGAGGGGAATTGGAGCAGGAAGGGGGTAGTTGGGGGAAGGGGGGGATAGGTGTAGTTGCCAGTTAGGATATACCTGAGAGGTTATGACGCATCACCTATTTACCTCTGTGAATGACGGGGGGGGAGGGGAGGGGTGGGGAGGGGTGGGGGAGGGGAGGGGTGGGGTGGGGTGAGAGAGGGGAGGTATTTCTAAAACTCCTCCATCTAATAGTTACATAATTACTAGGATTTACAAGTCACTACTAGGAGAGAGAGAGAGAGAGAGAGAGAGAGAGAGAGAGAGAGAGAGAGAGAGAGAGAGAGAGAGAGAGAGAGAGAGAGAGAGAGAGAGAGAGAGAGAGAGATTCAACACGGGTTGGGGGGTTGACAGACAGACAGACAAACCTGGAATATTCAAGTGACTCCTGACGCTGACAGACAAAGGAATTCCCACGGAGGTCCAGTGATGCGGGGGTCAATAATGTACGTACGTGTGTGTGTGAGTTTATGTCTGTGTGTATATATAATGTACATGTGTGTGTGTGTGCTGTATGTGTGTAACCATTTCAACATTAATCACAAACATGAACAAACACATTAGACCATAGAAACATATACAACAAACACACGGACAATAACAAAGTAGACAGAGGAGGAGGAGGAAGACGAGGAGGACGACGAGGAGGACGAGGGATAGTGTTAGGTAGACTTTCCTCCCATACATACATATCGACACCCCCCCCCCCCCACACACACACACACGCACGCACGAATCAGGACGCAATATATACACAAGGAAAGATATCCCATCCCTCTCCTTCTGTTTATTCCCTTCTTCCTCCTCGTCCTCCCCATTTTCTCTCTTATCTCCATCCCCCTTCCTCCCTCTCCTCCAGTGTCTCTTTCCCCCCTTTTTCTTCTTTTACCTTCCTCCTCCTCCTCTCCCTCACCTCTTTCTTCTCTCCCCCTCCTCCTCTCTCTCTCCCCCCCCCCCCTCGCTTTCTCAAATATCTGTCCTTTCCCTTACCCCTCCCCTACCTCTCCCCCCTCCCCCTACCTCCTCCCCTCCCTCTCTCCCTTCCCCCTACCTCCTCCCCTCCCTCTTATCCTTCTCCCCCCCACTATATGCCACAGGTCAGGTCCACAACACCTTAAAGGAGTCTACACTAAAAGGTCAACAGGAAATGCCACTTCACAACAGCTCCTTCCACTGTAGATAAACTCTGTCTCCACGCCCCACCTTCACATGCTCATTAATGGTGTTTGTGAGTGTTTTGACCGAGTGTATGTGAGTTTGTGAGTGTTTTGACCGATTGTATGTGAGTTTGTGAGTGTATTAGGGAAGAATGTGAGTTTGTGAGTGTATTAATGGATTGTATGTGAGTTTGTGAGTGTATTAATCGATTGTATGTGAGTTTGTGAGTGTTTTGACCGAGTGTATGTGAGCTTGTGAGTGTATTAGCGGGGAATGTGAGTTTGTGAGTGCATTAGTTGTGTATGCTAGTCTGAGTGTATTAACCGAGTGTTTGTGAGTATTAGCTGAGTGTATGTGAGTTTGTGAGTGTTTTGACCGAGTGTATGAGAGCTTGTGAGTGTATTAATAGAGTGTATGTGAGTTTGTGAGTGTTTTGACCGAGTGTATGTGAGTTTGTGAGTGTATTAGCGGGGAATGTGAGTCTGTGAGTGCATTAGTTGTGTATGCTAGTCTGAGTGTATTGACCGAGTGTTTGTGATTATATTTATGAGTATTTGAGATGTATTACCAAATTATGAGTACGTGAGAGTATATGAACTCATTTGATTACCAACTCCAAACTAACAAATGGTTAAAAACAGTAACTGAATGCCACTTAATACACACGCATGTATGTATGTATGTATGTAAGTAAGTTAGTCCAGGCGAGTTATGTAATAGGCGTTCTCTCTCACCTTTCTGAACTGGCTTCCTCCCCTCCACACACACACACATATGCATCCCTATCACCCCCATAACAACCAACCCATCCTCCCACACACCGAACCTAACCTAACCTGACCTACCCTAACTGATCTCTGGTTGAAGCGCCTTACTGCGTATAATAATATGAACCAATATAAACTGTTACAGCCCTATTAGTGACCAACCATCAGTCTCTCTCTCTCTCTCTCTATCTATTTACGTTTCCACCAAAAGCACATGGCTCTCCCCTCCCCCCCCCCCCTCTCCTACTGCGTACGGCATGGGAACACTAACACCCACGTGGTCCTGACGTCATCCCACACACACACACTTACGCTGCCCTTCAACTTTCCCGCCAAAACTGACATACCCTTCTTCCTTGCAATATTTTTAAGGTGCAATATTTAAATTATTTAGTCTCGTTCGTTGTAAACATCTCACTATAACAACAAACTTGACATTCAATTTAATAGGAATAAAACAGCGAAAAATTTAAACGTGTCAGCAAAAAAAAAAAAAAATGACTTTCCCGCCAATTCCTCGCATGTAAACAAACACTCCCTGTACTGCGCATGCGTCGATAAGTCATTGAGCGGCGGTGGCGTGTAATGAGAGCCAAATTGATTCTCTATAATAAACCTAACCTTACCTTATAGAAGAGGTCAAACGGAAGGAAGAGTCACTTGATACCGGAGTGAGAGGAAAGCAGGAGGGAAGGAGGGAAAGGCAGTGTGGCAATATCCTGGTGGTGGTAGTGTGAGACGGTGGCCGCAGGATGTACACACACACACACACTAACACACACTAATAATAGCAACAATAACAATCACAGAACCTTATTGGCTACAAGCTAGGAGTCATTACCACTAGCTAGGAGACCAAAGTTACCTCACCAGCTAGGAGACATTATTTACCACACCAGCTAGGAGACCAAACTTAACACTAGCTAGGAGTCCTAAGTTACCTCACCAGCTAGGAGACATTATTTACCACACCAGCTAGGAGACCAAACTTAACACTAGCTAGGAGTCCTAAGTTACCTCACCAGCTAGGAGACATTATTTACCACACCAGCTAGGAGACCAAACTTAACACTAGCTAGGAGTCCTAAGTTACCTCACCAGCTAGGAGACATTATTTACCACACCAGCTAGGAGACCAAACTTAACACTAGCTAGGAGTCCTAAGTTACCTCACCAGCTAGGAGACATTATTTACCACACCAGCTAGGAGACCAAACTTAACACTAGCTAGGAGTCCAAAGTTACCTCACCAGCTAGGAGTCATAACCATTTGCTAGGAGTCCTAAGTTACCTCACCAGCTAGGAGATAATTTTCACCACACTAGCTGGGAGACCATATTAGTGGTGATGACTTTCAGTGAACAAAAATCATTGTTAAATTATATTTTTTATTTATATGTGGACCACGTGTTGAACAGAGGGGTGTGGTGGGGGAGGGGGGTGTGGTGGGGGAGGGGGTGTGGTGGGGGGATGGGGAGTGTAGTGGTGGGGAGGGGGGGAGTGTAGTGGCGGGGGGAGTGTAGTGGCGGGGGGAGTGTAGTGGCGGGGGGAGTGTAGTGGCGGGGGGAGGGGGAGTGTAGTGGTGGGGAGTAGTGGTGGGGAAGGGGAAGTGTTGTGGTGGTGGTGGTGGGGGGGGGGGGGGGTGAGACGATATTCAAGCGTGGCGTCCAACAGGGGGATGGGGTGAGTGTGTGGGAGGGGGTGAGAGTGTAGGAGGGGTGGGAAGGGAGGGAGAGGAAGGAGGGGAGAGGTGAGGGAAAGATGAGGGAGAGGAAGGAGGGGAGAGGTGAGGGAAAGAGAGGGAGAGAAAGGCGGACGGGGAGGGGAATATAAGGTGGGGGAGAGAGGGGGAGGGTGGTTAGGTTAGGTTACTGACCCCTTCCCCCCTATTTACACTTCTTAACTCACGTGATCATTTGTATACAGTACGTGATATTTAAGCGTTATACCAGGTACTTTTTTCACGTGATTTAAAGAACAATTATTTTATTCACGTGATTTATGGATAAGTTACTTGACGTGTTTTAAAGGTACCTAAACTGTAGTTCCACAAGAATAAACACTAATTCAGCCTAACCAAAATCAATCGTTATTCGTTACACCATGTTACTTATAAACAGCAAAATCAATCAATCAATACCAAACAACCACCACCATTCAAACAAGTATTTCAGTTGCCAGTTAGTGTATTATTGTAGGAATCTAAACACGTGGTAGCAGGCTCTCTATGACGTCACAACCACAACACACCTGGACACGTGGTATTTACGTTATGCAGTTAAAAATTAATTCATATATAATGTTGAGTGTTTTGCAGATTATTATTGTTCATTCAACACGTTAAGTCATGGTGCTCACAAGACGTTACAGACATACATACATACATAATGGTTGCCCCTCGAAATCGAGGATGGACGGTCCGAGGGCCACCAAGGCGTGAATTTTTTTGAGGTGCAGAAGCTGTCACCAACACAACCACACCCTGAGTTAACGAGCTGCATGACCCAATGTTAAAGGAATAGTCCGAGAAGACCGGACAACTCGCCAACAGCACTGGCTAACCATTACCACGGAACATAAATCGATTAACATCCAGGTTCCCAATTACTGCTCGGTAGACAGAGGCAAATGGCGTTAAGAAACTTGCCCATACTTTCACCCTGCCCGGGGATCGAACCCGGGTCCACTCGCTTGCGTACATATACAGGTAAAAATACATACACACACACCCCAGTACTGTACCCGGATATAACCTGCCACGCTGGGTAATGGTCACACACACTGGACAACAACGCCATCCTCACATCACGTACAAGCTGGTGCCAGAAACTGTGTCAAGTGAGGCGAGAATCACACACACACACACACACACACACACACACACACACACACACACTACACTCCCTACACTACACTCCCTACACTACACACACACACACACTACACTCACTACACACACACTACACTCACTACACACACACACACACACACACACACTACACTCACTACACACACACTACACTACACCCACCCACCCACACACACACACACACTTCAACCTCCACGGGTGAGAGGTCAGAGAAATACTACCGTGTTGTGTTGTAACCCCCCCCCCCCCCCCTCCCAAGACACTCCACAATAACAGTAGTCAAGGCCAGATACTATGGTGCGGTGTCGTGTGCTCACCCCAAGAATTAACTCCTCTCCTATTAAGCTTAATCAGGTTCAAGCTTAATCACCCTAATGGTACCTTAGGTTAGGTTAATCTTTAAATGAAATAAGCTGAGGGTTAATCTTCAGTGGTGGTGGTGTCGTAAGGTCACGACAAGGGGGTAGTGGTGTGTCGTAAGGTCAAGACAAGGGGGTAGTGGTGTGTCGTAAGGTCAAGACAAGGGGGTAGTGGTGTGTCGTAAGGTCAAGACAAGGGGGTAGTGCTGTGTCGTAAGGTCAAGACAAGGGGGTAGTGGTGTGTCGTAAGGTCAAGACAAGGGGGTAGTGGTGTGTCGTAAGGTCAAGACAAGGGGGTAGTGGTGTGTCGTAAGGTCAAGACAAGGGGGTAGTGGTGTGTCGTAAGGTCAAAACACAGTGGTGGTGGACACGGAGGTAGTGACGTGTCGTAAGGTCAAGACAAGGGGGTAGTGGTGTGTCGTAAGGTCAAAACACAGTGGTGGTGGACACGGAGGTAGTGACGTGTCGTATGGTCAAGCCACGGAGGTAGTGACGTGTCGTAAGGTCAAAACACAGAGGTAGTGACGTGTCGTAAGGTCAGAACAGTGGACAGTGGTGTGTTGAAAGCTCAAGCCACGGAGGTAGTGACGTGTCGTAAGGTCAAAACACAGAGGTAGTGACGTGTCGTAAGGTCAGAACAGTGGTGTGTTGAAAGCTCAAGCCACGGAGGTAGTGACGTGTCGTAAGGTCAAAACACAAGTAGGAAAGTAAGGTGACCTGTGATCCGGGTGACGTGTGTCGTAAGGTCAAGACACAAGTAGGAAAGTAAGGTGACCTCCTGTGATCCGGGTGACGTGTGTCGTAAGGTCAAGACACAAGTAGGAAAGTAAGGTGACCTCCTGTGATCCGGGTGACGTGTGTCGTAAGGTCAAGACACAAGTAGGAAAGTAAGGTGACCTCCTGTGATCCGGGTGACGTGTGTCGTAAGGTCAAGACACAAGTAGGAAAGTAAGGTGACCTCCTGTGATCCGGTGACGTGTGTTGTAAGGTCAAGACACAAGTAGGAAAGTAAGGTGACCTCCTGTGATCCGGGTGACGTGTGTTGTAAGGTCAAGACACAAGTAGGAAAGTAAGGTGACCTCCTGTGATCCGGGTGACGTGTGTTGTAAGGTCAAGACACAAGTAGGAAAGTAAGGTGACCTCCTGTGATCCGGGTGACGTGTGTTGTAAGGTCAAGACACAAGTAGGAAAGTAAGGTGACCTCCTGTGATCCGGGTGACGTGTGTCGTAAGGTCAAGACACAAGTAGGAAAGTAAGGTGACCTCCTGTGATCCGGGTGACGTGTGTCGTAAGGTCAAGACACAAGTAGGAAAGTAAGGTGACCTCCTGTGATCCGGGTGACGTGTGTCGTAAGGTCAAGACACAAGTAGGAAAGTAAGGTGACCTCCTGTGATCCGGGTGACGTGTGTTGTAAGGTCAAGACACAAGTAGGAAAGTAAGGTGACCTCCTGTGATCCGGGTGACGTGTGTTGTAAGGTCAAGACACAAGTAGGAAAGTAAGGTGACCTCCTGTGATCCGGGTGACGTGTGTTGTAAGGTCAAGACACAAGTAGGAAAGTAAGGTGACCTCCTGTGATCCGGGTGACGTGTGTTGTAAGGTCAAGACACAAGTAGGAAAGTAAGGTGACCTCCTGTGATCCGGGTGACGTGTGTTGTAAGGTCAAGACACAAGTAGGAAAGTAAGGTGACCTCCTGTGATCCGGGTGACGTGTGTTGTAAGGTCAAGACACAAGTAGGAAAGTAAGGTGACCTCCTGTGATCCGGGTGACGTGTGTTGTAAGGTCAAGACACAAGTAGGAAAGTAAGGTGACCTCCTGTGATCCGGGTGACGTGTGTTGTAAGGTCAAGACACAAGTAGGAAAGTCAGGTGACCTCCTGTGATCCGGGTGACGTGTTGTAAGGTCAAGACACAAGTAGGAAAGTAAGGTGACCTCCTGTGATCCGGGTGACGTGTGTCGTAAGGTCAAGACACAAGTAGGAAAGTAAGGTGACCTCCTGTGATCCGGGTGACGTGTGTTGTAAGGTCAAGACACAAGTAGGAAAGTAAGGTGACCTCCTGTGATCCGGGTGACGTGTGTTGTAAGGTCAAGACACAAGTAGGAAAGTAAGGTGACCTCCTGTGATCCGGGTGACGTGTGTCGTAAGGTCAAGACACAAGTAGGAAAGTAAGGTGACCTCCTGTGATCCGGGTGACGTGTGTTGTAAGGTCAAGACACAAGTAGGAAAGTAAGGTGACCTCCTGTGATCCGGGTGACGTGTGTTGTAAGGTCAAGACACAAGTAGGAAAGTAAGGTGACCTCCTGTGATCCGGGTGACGTGTGTTGTAAGGTCAAGACACAAGTAGGAAAGTAAGGTGACCTCCTGTGATCCGGGTGACGTGTGTTGTAAGGTCAAGACACAAGTAGGAAAGTAAGGTGACCTCCTGTGATCCGGGTGACGTGTGTTGTAAGGTCAAGACACAAGTAGGAAAGTAAGGTGACCTGTGATCCGGGTGACGTGTGTTGTAAGGTCAAGACACAAGTAGGAAAGTAAGGTGACCTCCTGTGATCCGGGTGACGTGTGTTGTAAGGTCAAGACACAAGTAGGAAAGTAAGGTGACCTCCTGTGATCCGGGTGACGTGTGTTGTAAGGTCAAGACACAAGTAGGAAAGTAAGGTGACCTCCTGTGATCCGGGTGACGTGTGTTGTAAGGTCAAGACACAAGTAGGAAAGTAAGGTGACCTCCTGTGATCCGGGTGACGTGTGTTGTAAGGTCAAGACACAAGTAGGAAAGTAAGGTGACCTC
>CAUDMG010001599.1:410000-585000 GCA_958450375.1 Homarus gammarus | reverse complement strand
AACAGACACGAGAACAAAAATGAACAGATAAGAACAAAAATTAACAAGACACGAGAACAAAAATGAACAGACACGAGAACAAAAATGAAGACACGAGAACAAAAATGAACAGACAAGAACAAAAATGAACAGACACGAGAACAAAAATGAACAGATAAGAACAAAAATTAACAAGACACGAGAACAAAAATGAACAGACACAAGAACAAAAATGAACAGACACGAGAACAAAAATGAACAGACACGAGAACAAAAATGAACAGACAAGAACAAAAATGAAGACACGAGAACAAAAATGAACAGAAAAGAACAAAAATTAACAGATAAAAGACATCACTATAGGTGTCGTGAGCACAAAAGCCTTGAATGACTCTGTAAAACATGGAACATTATACCAACACCTGTCAGTCTGTCTGTCTGTCTGTCATCTAGCTACCAACCTATGTCTGGAGGGAGGGAGGGATAACAAACAAGAACAGGAACGGGAAGTATCGCTCCCTCCTAACCCTTCCCCTTCCTCTACTCCTGCAGGATACACCAGGACCTACACCAGGATACACCATGACCTACACCAGGATACACCAGGACCTACACCAGGACACACCAGGACCTACACCAGGATACACCAGGACCTACACCAGGATACACCATGACCTACACCAGGATACACCATGACCTACACCAGGATACACCATGACCCTACACCAGGACCTACACCAGGACCTACACCAGGATCTACACCAGGATATAACATGATACACCAGGACCTACACCATGATACACCAGGACCTACACCAGGATACACCAGGACATACACCATGATACACCAGGACCTACACCAGGACACACACACCAGGACCTACACCAGGACATACACCAGGATATAACATGATACTCTGGTCACCATCAACAACAACACACTCCCTCAGGCGGCCTCAACACTACACATTCAACATTACCAAAACAAACAAATTAATTTTCTATACCTGTACTGTCTCATAATTTGTTTCATTGTTTCTCTAATTAATTTCTGTTTATGTATAGGTGTTTATGTGTGTATAGGTGTGTGTATGGGTGTATAGGTGCATGTATGTATGTGTGTGTGTACGTGTGTGTGTGTAATCAAGCCCAGAATGTACAGTACGACAACACCGCCACCACTGCCAGACCCACGACCAACACTCAGGATAAACAACCCATGCTGTTTCACCTTCAATTACCTGTCTATATTTAGAGTCGGCTATTAAACACAACGTGAGGTGGATAGAGTGGGGGGGGGGATAGCGGGATAGATGGGGGGATGGGTAGGGAGGGTAGGGAGGGGTAGGAATGACCAAGAGGATGATGCCAGACGTAGGAGGAATTAAAACATATATAGACCTAAAACTATCCTGCCATTACTATCCTGTTGAACCCTTATACTCCCTCCTCCTCCCCCTTCCTCAACTCACTCCAGCCTCCAACCACCTGCAGCAGAGCATGAATTACCCCCCTTCCTACCTCCCCCCTTCCTCCCTCCCCCACCAAAAACACGAGACTAACTGGCAACTAAATCCCAGGAAGAGGAAACCAGCCTTGTGTCACAGTGTTCCGCTCTCCTCCCTCCTGCTTCACCCTGCCCTAGTGCCTTAACCAACACTAAGTGAACGATAACCAAGTGATACAACAGCGGGAGTGAGCGATAGTTAATGGCAAGGGGGGGGGGGGTGAACTAGTGAGGGTCCCCCAAGGTCAGGGAGGGTGAGGGTGAGGGGGGGGGGGTAAGGGAGGAGTGTGAGGATAACAGGAGTATGAGGAAGTAGTGAGGCACTGACTCTTGGCACTACCGGGTCATCATCATCATCACTATCTTCCGGGTTCACCCACTGTCCTCCACACCTTCTCTACACCTCTCACCTAATTACAGGTGTGTACTGGCGCAGGGAGGGGGGGGGGGGCAGAAAAACACACACAAATACCTACATGCCTTCACTAATACACACACTCAACGCACGGTAGTCACACACGGACAGACACACAAGGAAGTGAGTGCTGTGTGAGGGACAGTCTCCCGGACCTGCTTCCGTGTTGGCCAGATACCGCCACTACTACCTGACACCACCACTACTACCTGACACCACCACCACTACTACCTGACACCACCACCACTACTACCTGACACCACCACCACTACTACCTGACACCACCACCACTACCTGACACCACCACCACTACCTGACCACCACCACTACTACCTGACACCACCACCACTACTACCTGACACCACCACCACTACTACCTGTACTAATTAATTACTCCTTTATCCTAATTAATTCTTCACAGGTACAACTAATTAATTCTTCACAGGTACAACTAATTAATTCTTCACAGGTACAACAGGTGCATCATACAGGTACAACAGGTGCATCATACAGGTACAACAGGTGCATTATACAAGCGTCCTATAGTGAGGTACAGTACTTCCGTCTCCCTAACCCTCGTGACGTCACTCTTATGTAAACCCGGAAGGTACAACGGGAAGTTTTACACAGATGAGGGTTTTATGTAGACCCTTGAGGACGATGGTTTAACCCCTTGAGGACGATGGTTTAACCCCTTGAGGACGATGGTTTAACCCCTTGAGGACGATGGTTTAACCCCTTGAGGACGATGGTTTAACCCCTTGAGGACGATGGTTTAACCCCTTGAGGACGATGGTTTAACCCCTTTGAAGACGATGGTTTAACCCCTTTGAAGACGATGGTTTAACCCCTTGAGGACGATGGTTTAACCCCCTGAGGACGATGGTTTAACCCCTTGAGGACGATGGTTTAACCCCTTGAGGACGATGGTTTAACCCCTTGAGGACGATGGTTTAACCCCTTGAGGACGATGGTTTAACCCCTTAAAGGACGATGGTTTAACCCCTTGAAGACGATGGTTTAACCCCTTGAGGACGATGGTTTAACCCCTTGAGGATGATGGTTTAACCCCTTTGAGGACGATGGTTTAACCCCTTGAGGACGATGGTTCAACCCCTTGAGGACGATGGTTTAACCCCTTGAAGACGATGGTTTAACCCTTTGAGGATGTTTTTAACCCCTTTGATGATTATGCTTTAACCATTTTGAAGACGATGGTTTACCCTTTAAAGGACGATGATTATGCCTTTCAAAGATGCTGTTTAACCCTTTGATGGTGGTGTAACTCTTAAAGCACAGTCATTAGAGCCTTTGACGAAGAGTTTAACCTTTTTGAGGACGATTTAAACCATCGTCTTCAAAGGGTTAAACCATCGTCCTCAAAGGGTTAAACCATCAACAAAAGGGTTAAACCATCGTCTTCAAAGGGGGTTAAACCATCGTCTTCAAAAGGGTTAAGCCATCGTCTTCAAAAGGGTTAAACCATCGTCTTCAAAAGGGTTAAACCATCGTCTTCAAAAGGGTTAAACCAGTCTCATAGCGGTTAAACCATCGTCTTCAAAAGGGTTAAACCATCAACAAAAGGTTTAAACCATCGTCATCAAAGGTTTAATACAACACAATCTAATACCCTTGAAGTACTGTAAAAACACCCCCCCCCCCCCCATCATTGTGTCCTCCCTCAAGGCTAACAAGCACCACAGCTATACGGGAGCTAGAGGCAAGTCCCTTACCACTACTAACCTAACCCAACCACACCTAATACTAACCCAGCCACACCTAACCACACCTAATACTAACCCAGCCACACCTAATACTAACCCAGCCACACCTAATACTAACCCAACCACACCTAATACTATCACAGCCACACCTAATACTAATCCAGCCACACCTAATACTAATCCAGCCACACCTAACCTACCCTAACCACACCTAACCACACCTCATCCAACCTAACCCCCCCAACACGTGTCTAACAGCTGATCACATCAAAACAAAGTCAGCTGTTTACACCTCCGTCCCTCACCTGTTATGTGTGTATAAGGCTGTACTGCATGTGGTGTTGTGGTGGTGGTGGGGGTTGTGTTGTGGTGGTGGGGGTGGTGGTGGTGGGTGGTGGGGGTTGTGTTGTGGTGGTAGGGGTTGTGCTGTGGTTGGGTGGTGGTTGTGTGGTGGTTGTGTGGTGGTTGTGCTGTGGTGGTGGTTGTGCGTTGCTGTGTGGTGATGGTTGTTGTTGATGTTGTGATTATTGTTGCTGTGTTGTGGTGGAGCAAAAAATGAGTATATGACACTGAACGACAGACAGAGCACAGTATGTGGCACTGTGCATGGGGGGTGGTGGGGAGAAGGGGGGGAGGGAGAGGGGATAGAGAGGGCCACGTGTTACTACCCCCCACAACATCAGGATGCTTAACAGTGCCACCTCTGTAGTGACACTCTCTCTCTCTCTCTCTCTCTCTCTCTCTCTCTCTCTCTCTCTCTCTCTCTCTCTCTCAATCTCAAAACAAAATAAAAAGTAATAGCAATTAAACAAACAAAATAAAATACCACACAAAGAATAAATACCATAAACAAACAAAAAACAAACCTATACAACAAACACCTTAGCCGTCACATCAAACTACCTACCCCCCTACCTACCTACCCCCTCCCCACACCCCCCCCTACCTACCCCCTCCAAAGCAAAACTAAATTAATAAAATACACAAAAGCCTCAGTCAACCTTCCTACAATAACACTAATGAAATGTTGTTCCGCACTAGAGAGTATATGTAGTGTAAGGGTGGTTTAGTAATTAATTGAGTGGTTTAGTAATTAAGTGGTTTGGTAATTAAGAGTAGTTTAGTAAGTAATTGAGTGGTTTAGTAATTAAGTGGTTTGGTAATTAAGAGTAGTTTAGTAAGTAATTGAGTGGTTTAGTAATTAAGAGTAGTTTAGTAATCAATTAAGAGCGATACAGTAATTACCACTCACACACAAGACTAATTAGTGGTTTAATTAGTGGTTAACAGGTAGGTACAGGAAGGTGTGTGTGTGTAATTAACCGCAGGTAGTATAGTACAATTTACTTGCAACCGTGCACCTACTACTGCACATACAGTACATAAGCACGCACAAACAGTCATATTCTTAAAAACACAAACAGTACACACACACACACACACACAAGCTCACCTCTTCCTTAAATAACACCTATTACAGTATATACCTCACACTACACCTGTCTACATTAATTAAGATAAACCTACTACTCACCTGTAATTAAGACTTTCATTGTATTCTATCAAACACCTGTTAATTTTTTCTAGACCTCCTTATAACGGACTTCTCTCCATATAATCCGTTAATGGGAGGTTTCATATCTAACAGACCCTCGGTATAACGGACTTCCATCACTACATAGTTCGTTATACAGTCTTCAACACATAACATCACTAAATATACAAATCTTCATAAAATATTCGACACACAATAATTTATACAAAATACTGCATTATTACATTGTATTTTTATATCCACTAATCACCTTCCCATTAACATTGTATACATTATTATACATTATTCATATATTAACTCGCTTCTATACATAGCTAAGATCTTTCAAAACACTAAACATGGGTAATTATTAAACACAAAAGTATATATAATTTTCAACACTAAACACAAGTCAACTTTAAAACATAACACAATATCATTTTAAAGTTATTTGAATATAATCTCTCTCTGTGTATGTTTGTGTGTGCATAAGTACACACACACACACAAGGTTATTATTGTTATTGTTATTATTATTGTTGTTATTATTATTATTATTATTATTATTATTAGTCAGTATTACCAATATCTTCAAGTTTGGTCAAAATCAGTGTTACCAATATTTACAATTCTCGTCTAGTGAGCCATGAGGCATATTTATCGTAATTATTCTTTGGGAATCTCGACCCTAGAGGTAAGCAGACATTGGTGTTAATACACTTTTCTTACACTACAAATTATAGAGAGAATTATTGTCATTTAATACTGAGACAGACAGCCAAACACTTCTCTACTGCCTCCTGGTAGCGGCGCCGGTAACTAACTATTACGTGAAGACATTTGGGCGTTACATTCAATTAGTATTTGTCTCATTATGGCATGAAAGACAATTATTTAATCTCTCAACAACAAAACTCGTGACCTTGTGTGATGTCAGGTCGCTTATTGGTCGATTTTTGTGACGTGTGTTCAAATGATGCTTATTGGTCGATCTCTGTTACCTTAGCCAATTACAGGAGAGGATGTGGGAGTGGTTTATCTGGCCTGTCGGAAGTTAGTAAGTCTTCTATAATGAAGGAAAAGTTTAACACTCACCCAGGCTAGTCCTCTGCTCCAACACCTGCCTGTCGACTCACCTGAGGAGATGTACACACGTCAGTAATGTACACACACAAATGAATACTGTGCACACACAAATGAATACTGTACACACAAGAATAATTTACACACACATATGAGAGTACTGTCTATGTAAGTAGTGCACCAAGAAAAAATGCGCACACACACACAAACATTAATAAAGTAATACACACAGTCATACATGGATATACATATAAGCATTAGTGCCGTAATATACCTAGAAATAGTCGTTTTAATTAATGGGAACATAACGTGTTGGCAAGGCACTTTCTGACGTACGTGTGTGTGTGTGTACATGTGTGTGATAATAATAACAAACGGTTTATTAATGTAGTTGCAGTCAGTGGCTGATAATATACACTTACATTTGATTTAGACATAATGATATGCGTTGAATACATTTACAGGGCTGTACAGTACATAAATCAGGAGTTGTTTATTATCCTAACAATAGATGGGATGGTGACGTGTGTGAAGGTACTTTAAGTGAGGCTGCTAACTTACATACGGTCAAGCCAACTTTAAACCTCCGAATATAAACAATTGCAACACATCTTAGTATTTGTGTAAGTTAAAACAGACACACAAACACACGGATACAATAATTCTCTTTCTCTTCTTGTTTATCCATTAACTCCCTTATTCTCTCCCACCTCTTATTCCCTCCATCATCCCTCCCTTTATTTATCTTTTCCCCTCCACGCCGCTACATCATACAACTTTTCCCGCCAAATCCTCACCTGAAGGCATTTCCCGCCATAAGCACAAGAGTCACGGGGTGCGGAGGGGGTGAGGGGGAGGGGCAGCGGGAGGGGGAGGGGCAGCGGGAAGGGGTGATTAGAGGGGATCAAGAGGGAGAATGAGGAAGAGGAAAAGGGGAAAGTTTAGGCGGGAAAATTTAAACCAGGAAGACGCCACCAAAAGCAAACGTGAATCAATAAATGGCGCCAAAACATTACTATACTACACCCCCTTATCTCACCCTCACAGCAACAAGCACAATGATCAATATTTAATGATTTCTCTTTAACAGACGTCAGCTTAGGTTACATGGTTTATAATATTGAGTGGGGCTTTTTTTTGGGGTGTGTGTGTGTGTGTGTGTACGTGAGAATAATAATCATGTAGGTAATATAACGTCTCGCTGGGGTCTCGTTCACCAATAGCGAGATCGATAGTTAATTAATACTGAAAGAGGAGAGATTATAGTGACCCGTTACGGTGATATTTATTTATTTATAATTTCGTTATGAGTAAAATGAATATATTAACCTGACCTAACTTAATCTAACCTGACCTAACTTAATCTAACCTGACCTAACTTAATCACCATACGTATATGTATTGTACGTACATATCCGAGCGCACACACACACAGAAGTACATGCGTAATAACCATACACATACAAAGAAACAAACACATGTACACAATAATTACAAACACGCGCACACATATATATACAGAAAAATACATACACATACACACAAACACATACGGTACATACAAAAACAAACACATACATAAACAAACATAACTTGGAAGGGGTTAGGATTATTAGTTGTTTGTGAGAAGAACAAAAACAAAATGAACAAGACAAGAACAAAATGAACAAGACAGAACAATAAGAACAAAAAATAACAAGAAATCATGAGAAAAAAACAATAAAATAATAAAAAAAAATCAGCAATTTAAAAAAAAACAAAATACAACAATAAAAAAATCTGCAACATGATACAGAAAATAAAAATAAAATAAAAATGTCTCATCACTACAGACACAGCTCAGGCAGGGGAGAGGGGGGGGGGGGGAACATGGCAGCACAGCAGAGAGACTACCGTACTGTACTACTGTGCTGACGGCCTGGGAGTATGTACAGTACAGTGATGCCTGAACTGTCTTGATTTCAAATTCAAATGTTATACAAGTCAGCTCTTTAATTCCCGGGAGGAGGGGGTGGAGGAGGGGGGAGGAGGGGGTGAAGGGGGGAGACGAGGGGAGGGAAGGGTAAAGTTGGGGAAGGTGAGGTGGAGGAGGTGAAAGTGGAAAGGAAGGGGTGGGGGATGGGAGGTAGTGATGGGGAGGGGTGAGGAGGGGGAGGGGAGAAGGAGGGGGAGGGGTGAGGAGGGGGAGGGGTGAGGTGGGAGAGGGGGGAGGGGGGGAGAAGGAGAATGAGGAAAAGTGAGGGGTGTAAGGGGTGAGAGAGAGAGAGCGTTAAAGAATTCGGGGTCTCAGCTGACACGGCCATACACCTCCTCCCCTCACTTTCACCTCTCCTCCCCACATCCTCTCCCCACTCCCTCTCCTCACGTCCACCCCTCTCCCCTCCTCACCATTCCGATTCATTACCCTCTCCTAAACACCAGGCTCATTCATCCCCGTTAATTGCCAATTTCCTCTCGCTCCGGGTAATTGGTTGAACCGAACACCTTAACTACTGCTCCACAAACTAACATACATACATACTCTAACCTAACCCAACTTAATCTAACCTAACTTAACATAACTTAATCTAACCCAACTTGTCTTAACCTAACCCAACTTACTGGTAAAAATGATCATTCCCCACCCGCCTTTTCCCTCCACCACGCCCCTCCACTCTCTCTCTACCCTCCACCACGCCCCTCCACTCTCTCTCTACCCTCCACCACGCCCCTCCACTCTCTCTCCCCTCCACTCTCTCTACCCTCCACCACGCCCCTCCACTCTCTCTACTCTCCACCACGCCCCTCCACTCTCTCTCCCCTCCACCACGCCCCTCCACTCTCTCTCCCCTCCACTACGCCCCTCCACTCTCTCTACCCTCCATCACGCCCCTCCACTCTCTCTACCCTTCACCACGCCACTCCACTCTCTACCCTCCACACACTCTACCCTCCACCACGCCACGCCACTCCACTCTCTACCCTCCACCACGCCCCTCCACTCTCTCTACCCTCCACCACGCCCCTCCACTCTCTCTCCCCTCCACCACGCCCATCCACTCTCTCTACCCTCCCTCACGCCCCTCCACCACACCCCTCCACTCTTTCTACCCTCCACCACGCCCCTCCACACACTACCCTCCACCACGCCACTCCACTCTCTACCCTCCACACACTCTACCCTCCACCACGCCACGCCACTCTCTACCCTCCACCACGCCCCCCCCCCCCCGTTAGTAACAACGCCGTAACACACTGGCTCATTACCAGCGCCGCCCACTAACATTTGACGTTACTGAAAGACTGAGAAAGGCCAGTGTGTTGTCGGGGGGGGGGGGTGATGCTGGTAGTGGGGGGGGTGATGCTGGTAGTGGGGGGGGAGTGATGCTGGTAAGGGGGGGGTGATGCTGGTAGTGGTAGGGATGGGTGTTGATGGGGAAGGTTGCTGGTGCTGGTAGTTGGGGGGGGGGGCTGGTAGTAAGAAGAGGGGAAGGGTGGTGGTAGTAGTAGTGGGAAAGGGAGGGGGATACTGGGAAGGGTGAGGTGGTAGTAGTGGTAGTTGGAGGATGGTGGGGGGGGAGATGAAGGTGGTGACGAGGTGGAGGGGTGGTGGTGAAGGATAAGGATGGGTGACGATAGTGGGGGAGGAAATGGTGGTAGTGGTCATACTAGTGATAAGAATTGTGGTACTGGGTGGTGGTGGTGGTGGTTGATGGTGGTAGTCGTGGGAAAGCAAAGGGGAAAGGAGGAGAGGGGTAGTGTGTGTGTTTAGTGGGTGATGATGATAAGATAAAGGGAGGGGGGAGAGGGGGTAGTGGAGGGGGGGAGTGGAGAGGGGGTAGTGGAGGGGGGAGAGGGGGGTAGCGTAGGGGGGAGTGGAGGGGGGAGTGGAGGGGGGAGAGGGGGTAGTGGAGGGGGAGTGGAGGGGGAGCGGAGGGGAGTGGAGGGGGAGCGGAGGGGAGTGGAGGGGGAGCGGAGGGAGTGGAGGGGGAGCGGAGGGTAGTGGAGGGGGTAGTGTAGGGGGGAGCGGAGGGTAGCGGAGGGAGGAGCGGAGGGTAGCGGAGGGAGGAGCGGAGGGGAAAGTGGAGGGGGAAGTGGAGGGGGGAGCGGAGGGTAGCGGAGGGGGAAGTGGAGGAGGGAGCGGAGGGGGAAGTGGAGGGGGGAGCTGAGGGTAGTGGAGGTGGAAGAGTTAACCAGCTACCCTACCCCCTCCATCCCTCCCCCACGCTGTCAGTTACCACGAGATCAACACACGCACGTGGTAGAGACGCACACGCCACTTGGGAGGAAAGAGGCGTGGTGGGCGCGACTAATGTACAGTATGTAAAGCTCGTGACTGATGTATCAAAATAATACTCTCCCAGACCACACATATACAGTATACATACATACATTACAAACACACACGCACATACATACATACATTACAGTACATCCATCCATACATAATTAAGAGTTGATGAGGATACGAGCACCAGAGTTTGTGAGAAAATAGGCAATAATTATACACCAATACACACAAACAAAACACACAAACAGACTTCAAACAAACAACTTCAAACACACAAACTGACTTAACAAACAACCCCCACTCCTTCACATCTACGTAATTAAACCAATAATAAAACATAAGAGAAACTAAAACAAATATAAACCAGTGACTCCAGCAGGAAGGGCGTGACGTAACGAACCTTCCCGCCAAAAGTTTAAAAGTCAGTTGGCGGCAATGTTGTTTGTTTACGTCTGACTGAATACCGGTACCACTACTGCTGGTCCTATTATGACTACTACTGTTACCACTACAAGTCTATTACTACTACTATAACGAGTCTATTACTACTACTACTGGTCTACAACTATTACTACTGATCTACTACTACACACAAACATGGCTTCAACTAATACACACACACACGACCACAACTACCCAAAAATGACTACAACACACACACACAACTACCCAAACATGACTAAAACAAACAAACAAACACACACACACTTACTTTTACCCAAACATTTTAAAATGGCCACATCTGACATTTATTTACGTAACAATAAAACACACGAAAGATTATATTTAACAATTCAACAACTATAAGGTTAAGTTTAGCGGTTTTGTTATATACTTTGACTGTTTGGCAATACGTACGTACACACACACAAAAAAAAGCTGTTTAAACGAACTGTATCTAGACTTAACGCTGACAATGGCATTTCACCTTTTCTCACACACAATAGACCTTCAGAAAAGTTACCGAAACAAGACTTAAAATACCACGGAGAATAATAAAGCAACACAGGCCACCATTCATGCCAGAAAAGCGCGGGAAACTGTGTTGGCGACTCCCACACGCAACACAGCCAATAATTACATCCAACATTTACCCTCCCCCCCCCCCCTTAGATCTCTCCAAAGTGCCGTTAGAATGGTAACTATATCTCTCACCCCCCACCTCTCCTCATCCTCCTTCATTTAAATCCCCCACCTCCTCCCCCCCCCCCCCTAGATCATTATTACCATGAGTGTAGGTTGATGCAGAGAGCGTGTGTACGTGTGTGTGTGTGTGTGTGTACACGAGGTAGAGTTACGGCACAGTACAAAGCCACGCCGACACACACAACATATCCACGTCACTCATGTTTTTGGCGCGCACTGATCCACCACCGGAAGAGTATAAACCCTGATCATCGTATTTCCGCCTTTTGTGTCTGTATGTAAATATATACAATATATATATAACACTGATATATATATACACACACCATGCATATATTTATAACCCTATCACACATTTCCTTTCACCCACATAATCAGATATATATCATACATTATATATACAGACAATAAGCGAATTCCCTACAGACCACAAACATTATAAACACCACCAGGGAGAAGAAATATTTAAAACAATGTAAAAAAAAAAAAAAACAATGCATAAACGACACTAACTCACTGACTCCTTCACTGTCTCAACAAAAACAAAGGAATACAAGGGACACACTCACAGCGGGGTAGACTGGGGGTGCCCTGGAGAAACGTGAACCAAGTTATCCTTAATTTTCAGAGTGGATGTCAGTGCCGTATTCCACTCATCCACCAACGACGTCAGTGATAATGAAGTTAGAGGTGAGTAACTTTTTTTTTTTTTTCAAGATACCAGTTCCGGTGTGTGTGTGTGTGTGTGTGTGAGGGGAACAAGATGTAAAAAGTATAGTCTCAGTATTATTTGGAAGCCATTTTGTTGCTTAGCTTAAGTCAATCAGCTATAGATGCGTTTTAACATCTCCCGTAACGAGGTAAAATGAACGTAGTACGAACTTTTAAAAACGTATCTCATCGTTTTTGGAAGTTTCTGCTTACGGTAATGATGAACGTTTGGAAGTTAAGGTAGAGTATTGAACGTTTCTAGTTAATGTAAAGCCCATGGTTAGGTTAGCGTGAGGTTAGGTTAGCGTGAGGTTAGGTTGAATGGTGAACCCATCTAGGAGGGGTAATTTTTGTGACCCCCTACAATTCTACGTCAACAATGTTTGTCAGTTTCCGGTGTGCGTGTGTTCCTACAGGCTGAGGACCAACACGTGTACACAGGATATTACAGGTCTTAAATTTCAAGTAACGGTGAGGACAGGGAGGTGTGTGTGTTATGTACGTCTCTACACTCACGAGCTTGTCCACACGCCCTGTATACAAGTGTGTAGGTGTACATAAGAGGTGAGAGTGCAGTATAGGTTTAACGCTATAAGAGTGTATTAAACACACACACACACCCGGATGCTAGCGTTACTACAGATAGCACTAATGACTAACCTCTCATCAAAAACTAAATATTTTTACCACTAAAATCTACTTAACTATGATCTTAATTTAATGTACTGTTACTAAATCTTTAAAAAAAAAAAATATACAGTATATATATATATATATATAAAATTGTAATTGTTTATACGTTGGCCTTTGTTGAGAATTTCAACCTTTAGCTAAAAATAGCACTTGGTGTGTGTGTGTTAATTTATACAAAAAGGAAAATGGTTTTATTTGGTCACAATTAGGGAAGAGGTGATAACGGTAGTGGGTAAAACCGAGGGTAGGAGAGTCAGGGGGAGATAAGAGACCACGATGAAATGACGACAAAGAAATAAAAACTGGACCCCGTAGTGAAAAAACATGTGGGAAAAATGGCCGACACACACAACCTTTACAATAATGTTAACGAGGGCCGTGGTCACCAACCCTCAGTCCTGATAACGTTTAGGAGTGGAGGGCCGTAGTCACCAACCCTCAGTCCTGATAACGTTTAGGAGTGGAGGGCCGTAGTCACCAACCCTCAGTCCTGATAACGTTTAGGAGTGGAGGGCCGTAGTCACTAACCCTCAGTCCTGATAACGTTTAGGAGTGGAGGGCCGTAGTCACCAACCCTCAGTCCTGATAACGTTTAGGAGTGGAGGGCCGTGGTCACCAACCCTCAGTCCTGATAACGTTTTGGGGTGGGGGGCCGTGGTCACCAACCCTCAGACCTGATAACGTTTAGGAGTGGGGGGCCGTGGTCACCAACCCTCAGTCCTGATAACGTTTAGGTGTGGGGGGCCGTGGTCACCAACCCTCAGTCCTGATAACGTTTAGGAGTGGGGGGCCGTGGTCACCAACCCTCAGTCCTGATAACGTTTAGGAGTGGAGGGCCGTGGTCACCAACCCTCAGTCCTGATAACGTTTAGGGGTGGGGGGCCGTGGTCACCAACCCTCAGTCCTGATAACGTTTAGGAGTGTGGGGGAGCGTGGTCACCAACCCTAAAACAGCCAAGTACAACAAAGCGTCGCCCTGGTAATCACGAACACATGCACACAGTCAACCAATTTCCCCTGTTACACTACCCTCGTCCCAGCACACCCAAGGAGAGGTCTCTGGGCTGTGGGAACAAGACACGACACAGAATCAACCACAAATCAGCCTTGGTGCTTGAGGAGAGGGGGGGGAGGGGGATTATTCTTCCATCTTCTATGTAGTATTTCCCGTTTCCCCCCCTTAAGTCTTTTATTATAATGGTGATGAACATAACTAAGAAAAAATAAGCAAATAAATAAATACAATAAATAAATACACAATAAATCAAAAGGCATCTTATCACTTGTACATGTATAAAATCAAGTGACAACTCGTTACTGCGCATATCTAAGTGATACATCTCGTCATTGCGCATATCTAAGTGTCATATCTCGTCACGGCGCATATCTCCGTGACATCTCGCCATTTAATGTCGTACTTCCTATTCACTGAATCTTTATCGAGTTACGGTACAAATTTACGGGAGGGATAATACGGTGCCGTAATTAGTTTCTGCTGTACACACTGATAATACAGTAACTAGCAACGTTAGATTACACCCGAGGGTTTGGTGATTCGTCGTCCATATGATTCACTGTCTGTATGACTGTTCGTATGATTACTGTTTGTATGTCTCAAATGCTCCGATTCACCGATCCCATAGTTAACTGTTCCCGTGGTTAGATTGCACGATAACCTAAGGACCTTCAGGATCAAATGAACCAAGATGGTATAGAGCCTTAAGGCTAATTTTTGGACATGTCTTCTTTGTGTTCCACGTAATGTTCTTCACAAATGTTATATATTGTTCAGTGTTCCAGTGGGTTTTGAGGCTCGAGGGAACAGTAGTTTCCTGGCCAACTTAACAGAACTTATGAACTCCAAAATTATAAATATTTAAGTTCATTAAAAAGATTAATTATATTTAGGTTCATTAAAAAGATTAATTAATTCTTTTAATACTGTACTGCCATTTGAAGGGGAGCTATATTATAGGGGGAACTACTACACGGAGGCGTAACAGAAGAACGCCCCAAACTCACGCATGCGCATAAACGACACTGACTCTGGGAACGATAATTATGATCAGTGAGGTGATGTCCTGTGTCCAGTTGTTAACGCGAGCAGAAGGCAAACGTCTTACATTAACATTTACTCGCGAAGAACTGACAATATTAACTTGAGAGCATTTTAGTATTGACCATTATACAGCACACACAAACACTCGTCAGCTATAACCCACCATCCATGAGTTTTAGTAAATAAGAATAAAGAATCTACCCGCTCTAACCTAGGACTGAATTGGATTAATGTCTAATATTTATGGTTATATTTTGTTATTGCCAATTCGTACAGGAAAGTTGACGGGGAAGGAACGTTAGTGTCCCTTCACATGGCCAGGCCGTTGAAAGATGGTGGCGACTATAGAACAAACACGAATTTCATTTCTTCCAAACTTTACTTGGTATTCTAAGGGTAATAAAAAAGTTATCTTCTATAATTATTACCCTTAAGTCTCCCAGTAACATGTCACGTTATATTATACCCGTAGTTAACACACACACCATCATGGTCTCTTAACCCTGTATGTGAATCAACTCAGCCGTCAAAAGTTTTCTCCAAGATTTAAGTTATCTTAGCCTAATAACTCAAAGAATAATTATATTAACTCATACAATAGGTAAAAATGGCGGCTTAACTCTTCCACTGATCCTCCTTCCCCCCGTCACTAGCCTTTATTCAATGTGTCTAACAATCAATTGGATACTTTTGTAATATTAACCATTAAAAGTCAACTAAATGTTCACTAACAACATCAGTTTAAGTGCTAATCAACGACCTACCAGTTCCTATCACTCAGCCAGACAGTTGTACAGGTCAAGAATTACTGAAGCCTAAACGGAAACCTTTACCTTAATCCACAAGTCCTGTGTTATTTTGTACTCCATCTTGATCCAGCTGCTACCAACTTAAACGGATTATCTTGTCTCCAAGCCTTGAAGATACACACAATTAAAACTTTAAATTAAAAGCTTAAATACGTCTTTAAAAAGGGGAGAGGAAATGCGTCAGTTTCCTCCTATAGCGACGCGCCGTCTGCCGGTGGAGGCGAGTCGCACGACCCAAAAATGGCGGCCCAGAGTAATGTTTTAACCTATGACGAACAGAAACAACTTAGGCTAAACTTCACTAAATATAACATAATTAATTCCAAATATATAGCTAAACACACCCTAACTATATCTAAATAACTTTGCTATCCTGATCTTAGATTAATAGTACCATTATATTGGGTAAATAAATATTTTTTGGATGTATTACTGTCATCTTGAGAAAAAAAATTATACCTTATGCCCAGCTCTGACGCCAGTAGGGGGGGGGGAGGTGAGGTGAAGAGATTTCCTTAATTATGATTGGCTAATGCAGTTGTTTATTATGCTAGATTTCCCCTGTGATTGGTCAGGAAGGTTGTTACTTTTAGATAACTTGTGATTCGTTGTCAAGGATGACCAGAACTAAAAATATTTAGCGGTTAAAAAAATATCAAATAACGCCTATGGGGGTATTATTATTTTAGTAATTACTTCATAGAATCTTCTTAAAATAACTACTTATTACATCATACTGTACATTGATCAGCAGTTGCCTTACTAAGCGTATTAGCAAAGATTAACTACCATCAAACTTTAGATTCCTATTCAACATAATGCGCAGTATATTTTGGTCTCGATTTATTTATATTATCGTTTAACCATACTTCCTTTATTTACTTTTGGCATTAATTATTAACATATTTTTTGCTACAGAGAAGGATTTGAGAACAAGTGTATTTGTATAATATTAAACAGAAAGCAAATATTTGTACTGTATTAAGACCATCGCTGCTACGCCCACTCAACCAACCCTAACTATATTGACTTAATAACCTAGTTTATCCCTTTTAGTTACTATTTTTTCATAGTAAACTTACTTGAATACACTATTAAAATACAATATATCCTTACAACTAACGTCTATTATTTTATTGTTGATGAGTTATTGTTTTATTGTTTTATTAAATGTTTTTCCATTTGGCTTATGGTTGGTAATTAATCTCTCTCTCTCTCTCTCTCTCTCTCTCTCTCTCTCTCTCTAGGCGCCCGTTAATGATGGTAGACAGATGGTGATTACACAAGGCACTCATTCACAGCTGGTTGATTATCCACCACTCGTCTCGTGTCTACTCAACCACACGCCTACACTATCCTTGGCCACGCACCTCACGTTCCATCACCACGCCCACTTTTTCTCTACGCCCACTCACCACGCCGACACACTCGCTAATACGTCCACATTTTCTCTCCACACACTCGCTACGCCCACACTCACTCGCCACGCTCATACTCTCCCTCTCAACGCTCTCCCACCCAAATTTTTCCTCGTCACGCCTACTCTCTCCCTCGCCACGCCCACATTCTCCCTCGCCACGCCCACATTCTCCCTCTCAACGCCTACAGGAGAGGATGAGTCAATGCCCACAGAGAAAGAGACAGACTTACAGTATTTTTAATTAAACTACAAACGACAAATTTTGACAGACATTCAGTAATTATATAGCACAAAATAACCAAAACAATTACTTAAACTAAAAATAACGGATAAAAATATAAGTACCCTATTATAGTCTTCAAGGTAAGATATCTTAATTAGTAAGGTGAGCCAGGTGTGTTGAACAGGTGAGTCATCAAGGTCACCTACACGTAAATATTCTCCGTCACTTTACATCAATTCCGTGACGTCTTTATTCAAGGCGATGTGATTGTTTCCATGACGTCACTACCCAGGGTGATGTGATTGTTTCCATGACGTCACTACCCAGGGTGATGTGATTGTTTCCATGACGTCACTATCCATGGCGATGTTATTTAGTTCATCAGATGACCACAGGACACCCCGTCACCCCAACCACCAACACCCCGTCACCCCAACCACCAATGGGTCGAGTGTAGTGCCCAAGGTTTATTACTCACTGTGATATATCCGCACCGCCTCTAACGGACCATAAACCCTATGGTCGTTGGCTCTACTACACTCACTCAGGGCTGCGCGACTATTCCCGACATTTTGATTTGCCATTCACTTGTCGTGTCTCTCGAAGGCCAGGCGAGGAGGCCAGGTCAGCTGTCACACACATATATATACAATGTCTCTGATGTGGTAACGATAAAGACGTGACTTGTGCTTCTGATTATGCCACAGTAAACCCCGAGTTGTTATTTTGTGACAGCTGGGCGCCTTGTGTCATGACGGCCTCACGTACCAAGGACACACCAGCGTGTTGTCCCCCAGTTACCCCTCATTCTCCTGACACTTGACACTATTAGGGACCTGCCACGCCAGTACAAACTCGCATTCTTCCTTCACTCACGCCTGTAAACTATATAAGTCAAAGCCGGTAAGTATGAACCCTGGACACTTCCCTCTCGGACGCTGTAATGCTTCTGTGCTTTATTTTGCGCAAGATGTAAGAGGGTGCCCGATAAACCAGCCCCTGAGCAGCAAGCGTGAAGACCAGTCTATGCTCGTGACGTCACAACTCTTCCCGTGGACTTTTATTACCGTCGACCCACAGAACGGCTACATCTTATCTCCTGATGACGTTACCTTACAAGACCTGTCAATGACGTCAGTGGTGTGACAAGAGACGCATCCTGACCTGATCTGTCACCAAGAACTACTGTCAGTAATCTTCAATAGTTCTCTAGTACGTACTTAAAGACCATTATAAGTAAACAAAGAAAACAAGCTTCGTCACCAAAGCTTCTACTTATCATTTCACTTATAAAAAGGCGTCATCCTGTACATTACTTCACCTTCTAAGTGTTTAAGAAGAGAGCAAGGATGAGTTAGTCACATCCTTGGGTAGAAGGAGCGGCCCACGGCAGGATGTTTCGTGTGTGTCGGAGCTTAAACTTTAGTAAGAAAGTTCACCTGTACTTGATGATGATGGTGGTAGTAGTATTGGTTCTCTGGCTATTACACCTCAGCTGGATGTAGTGGTAGTGATTATAACAGCCCAGTAGTTACGTTACAGCCTGGTTGAGATGTCGACTGTCCTTCTCTCTCCTTAGGTCGGCTTTGCTCTGCCTCAAGGGAATGAGAACATCGGCCCCAAAACAGACAACAGTCGCAGATATTGACTATGAGGCAACAGTCACTGAATGCCGCATAGATCTGCGGCTTAACTAACTCAACACACTTAGGAGAGCTACTTATGTATTAGGATATTTAATATTAAGGTAATAAAATGGTGGCGAAGGTGTGGCTATTGGGGGAGGCTGGAGGGCATTGTTCGAAAAAAATAGTCGTAGTAGTCGTAGTAGTCGTAGTAGTCGTAGTAGTAGTGGTGGTGGTGGTCCTATAACACAGCATGAAGCAACTCACAGGATGTACAGTAGTTGTGTTTTATCTTACTTTGAAAACAACAAGATGGTGGTATATCTTATCTGCTGCCCTGGTGAGAGAGGGGCAGTAAGAGAGAGAGGGGGAGCAGTGAGAGAGAGAGGGGCAGTAAGAGAGAGAGGGGGAGCAGTGAGAGAGAGAGGGAGCAGTGAGAGAGAGAGGGGGAGCAGTAAGAGAGAGGGGGGGCAGTAAGAGAGAGAGGGGGAGCAGTAAGAGAGAGGGGGGCAGTAAGAGAGAGAGGGGGAGCAGTGAGAGAGAGAGGGAGCAGTGAGAGAGAGAGGGGGAGCAGTAAGAGAGAGAGGGGGAGCAGTAAGAGAGAGAGGGGGAGCAGTAAGAGAGAGGGGCAATAAAAGAGAGAGGGGGAGCAGTAAGGGAGGGGGGCAGTAAGAGAGAGAGGGGGGCAGTAAGAGAGAGGGGCAATAAAAGAGAGAGGGGGAGCAGTAAGAGAGAGGGGGGGCAGTAAGAGAGAGAGGGGGGGCAGTAAGGGAGAGGGGCAATAAAAGAGAGAGAGGGGCAATAAAAGAGAGAGAGGGGCAATAAAAGAGAGGGGGGGCAGTAAGAGAGAGAGGGGGGGCAGTAAGAAATTGGTACAAGTAAAGACAGACAGAGGGAAACTGAAGAAAGATAAGATAACGTAAAAGAACTCCAAAGAAAGAAAGAGAGAGAAAGACAAAATAAAGCCAAATAACCGAGTAATCCATTAAACCTTTGACATAATAACATCTAATTATATCCTCGACTTAACCACCAAATAACTAGAAGCAAGAGGAGGAGGAGGAGGAGGAGGCCGCTACGGGGGGATTTCTGGTGTTGTGTTGTGCTGGCGGACGCTGCTGCTGACTAGGGTGATCTCTGAGAAAGCGCTGGACAAGCATTGGGCAGATCAAGATGTTTTGTCGGTAGTGGTGGCAACATGTACTGGGGGAGGGGGGGAGTTAACAATTTCAATATAATTTTTTGGGTTAATTTATGACGTTTCCCACTTGAAGATTAGTCCCCATAGCTTATTTCATCTGATGACTAAACAACCTAACCTAACGAATTCTAACTTAACCTAATCTAACTCAGGCTCGCGCTAACCTAACCTAACCTAATCTAACTCAACCTCGCGCTAACCTAACCTAACCTCAACTAATCCCCCAGGAAGTGTTAAGCTCCTGGGGGGGGGGGTTAACTAATATTCAGGTGACCCCGTTAATCTTATGTTAAAGTTAACCCATTAGTGTACATCATCAGCTCCGAGGGCTGGCTGGCTGGCTGGCTGGCTGACTGGCTGGCTGACTGGCTGACTGGCTGGCTGGCTGGCTGACTGACTGACTGTATCCAAATATACTTAAAGATGTGAGTTCAAGGATAAATGTGTGTATATCCTATTTATGTATTCTGAGCGGCGCTGATTATCCCGGTGACACGATCAACCTAGATTATAACACCCCTCCCCTCCCCTGACTCATCCCTCCCCTCCCCCGACTCACCCCTCCCCTCCCCTGACTCACCCCTCCCCTCCCCTGACTCACCCCTCCCCCCACTGACTCCCCCCTCCCCCCACTGACTCACCCCTCCCTCCCACTGACTCACCCCTCCCTCCCACTGACTCACCCCTCCCCTCCCCTGACTCACTCTCACGTGGTCATTAGCAAGTGACTCAGGTGACCTTGACTTAGCTTTCAACACACTCGGGCGACACTAGCCATGCCACAGTAAAATCATTCCTATTTCGTTTCCACAGTCAGGTATTTCGGTCAAGTGGTGTAAAATAGTCAGGTATTTCGGTCAAGTGGTGTAAAATAGTCAGGTATTTCGGTCAAGTGGTGTAAAATAGTCAGGTGTGTTCTTTTCCAGTTAGATGTGTTTCGCCTAAGTTAATGTCTGTCTCTTAACTGATGCTAAATGAACATATCTAGTGTAGATATTAACGTTAATATAAGAAAATAATAATGGAGTAAACAGCAGCGGGTCATACTGAACAGTCCCGTTTACACCCAACCCCTATTGCTCATATATCCATCCAACCTACAGTATGTTTGAAGCTATCCAGCGTATTAGAGTTAATGATCATGTTTGGTAACTTGTTCCACTACTCTATTTCCAAACCAGTGTTTACCTATCTCGCGCCTAAATCTAAATTTGTCTAATTTAAAACCATTGTTACGAGTTCGCTCCTGGTTGGATAGTTTGAGTACCTTTGTAATGTCCCCTTTGTTTAGCCCTGCCTTCCACTTATACACCTCTATCAGGTCGCCCCTCGCTCTACGTCTCTCGAGGGAGTACAAATTAAGATGCTTTAACCTGTCTCTATACTCAAGGTTCCTAATGCCCTGGATTAGTCTTGTCATTCTCCTCTGGATTCTTTCCAAGGATTCTATATCCATTCTGTAATACGGTGACCAGAACTGAACTGCGTAATCCAGGTGTGGTCTCACAAGAGCAAGATACAGTTTTAGGATGACCTCGCTAGTCTTGTAACTAACACTCCTTTGTATGAACCCAAGTACTTTATTAGCCTTGTTTCGAGCAAATACACATTGTTTACTTGGCTTAAGATTCCTACTTATCATTACTCCTAAATCTTTTTCTCACAGACGGATTTCTCAATAACATCACTGTTCATCTGGTATCTCTGTTTACATCTCCCAGACTAAGAACTTTACATTTGTCCACATTGAATATCATCAGTTATGAGAAATATTCACAGTATGACTCAGTGAATCAAAACAAATTACCATATTAAGTAGCACAGTATCACTATACATTTTCCTCTACAAACTTAGGGTCGTCACTCTACAGAACGCTTGTGATTGGTCTGATTTAATTTGGACCACATGACGTCATTGCGGTATCCTGTAGTGTACCCCCTGATGCCTTATCGCAGCTTATATTTGAATGTCAGAAAATTGTCAGTGTCTTTGTTAATCTTGGAGACGTTTTCCTGGTGTCTGTATCCAGGCAGCCGTTGGTGGTGTGGTTCACGGTGACCGGATAAAACCCCATCGGACAAAACCCCATCGGACAAAACCCCATCGGACAAAACCCCAACGGACAAAACCCCAATCTCATATATAAAATATAAAATAAAACACTTATGTTTAGGTTAGGTTAGGTTAGGTTTTGTCATGGAACCGTGGTTCTCAGTACTCAGCAGCCAAGAGAGGTGGAGGGGCGGAGAGGGGGAGAGGGGGTTACTTCACCACCCAGGCAGAATGTATGTGTCCACGCACGCAAGATTGTTTCACCATCACTCAGCAGCTAGTGGGCTAGGTTAGGTTTGGTTACGTAGATTATATTACGTTACGTTGTGTCAAGTTGGTTAGTTTACGCTAAGTCTATTGCTGTCATTCTCAGGGACGCTGTAAAAATCCTAAGTCTATATTCAGGAGTAACGTCATGTACTGCCTTAGCCAATCATAGTGTGGCTGACGAGCGCTCTCAAGATGCTTGTTTGAGTGGTGGTAACTCCCCGGACGACATGGAACAAGGCGACAGGAGGTCTTGGATACGAGAGCTGCCGTGATCTGACGACTCATCTCATATGACTCATGGCGATAGCTGAGTGACTCACTACCTCAACTACTACTACTATTACCACTATTACTACCACCATCACCAACACTTCTACTACCATCACCATTACTAACACTACTACTACTACTACTATCACTACCACCACCACTATCACCAGTAATGCCTCACCAACACTTCTACTACCATCACCATTACTAACACTACTACTACTATCACTACCACCACCACTATCACCAGTAATGCCTCACCAACACTACTACTACCATCACCATTACTAACACTACTACTACTACTATCACTACCACCAACACTATCACCAGTAATGCCTCACCAACACTACTACTACTACTATCACTACCACCATCACCACTATCACCAGTAATGCCTCACCAACACTTCTACTACTACTATCACTACCACCACCACTATCACCAGTAATGCCTCACCAACACTACTACTACTACTATCACTACCACCACCACCACTATCACCAGTAATGCCTCACCAACACTACTACTACTACAATCACTACCACCACCACTATCACCAGTAATGCCTCACCAACACTACTACTACCATCACCATTACTAACACCACTACTACTACTATCACTACCACCACCACTATCACCAGTAATGCCTCACCAACACTACTACTACTACTATCACTACCACCACCACCACTATCACCAGTAATGCCTCACCAACACTACTACTACTACAATCACTACCACCACCACTATCACCAGTAATGCCTCACCAACACTACTACTACCATCACCATTACTAACACCACTACTACTACTATCACTACCACCACCACTATCACCAGTAATGCCTCACCAACACTACTACTACTACTATCACTACCACCACCACTATCACCAGTAATGCCTCACCAACACTTCTACTACTACTATCACTACCACCACCACTATCACCAGTAATGCCTCACCAACACTACTACTACCATCACCATTACTAACACTACTACTACCATCACCATTACTAACACTACTACTACTACTATCACTACCACCAACACTATCACCAGTAATGCCTCACCAACACTACTACTACTACTATCACTACCACCACCACTATCACCAGTAATGCCTCACCAACACTACTACTACTACTATCACTACCACCACCACCATCACCAATAATGCCTCACCAACACTACTACTACTACTACTACTATCACTACCACCACCACTATCACCAGTAATGCCTCACCAACACTACTACTACCATCACCATTACTAACACTACTACTATCACTACCACCACCACCATCACCAATAATGCCTCACCAACACTACTACTACTACTATCACTACCACCACCGCTATCACCAGTAATGCCTCACCAACACTACTACTACTACTATCACTACCACCACCACTATCACCAGTAATGCCTCACCAACACTACTACTACTACTATCACTACCACCACCACCATCACCAATAATGCCTCACCAACACTACTACTACTACTATCACTACCACCACCACTATCACCAGTAATGCCTCACCAACACTACTACTACTACTATCACTACCACCACCACTATCACCAGTAATGCCTCACCAACACTACTACTACTACTATCACTACCACCACCACCATCACCAATAATGCCTCACCAACACTACTACTACTACTACTATCACTACCACCACCACTATCACCAGTAATGCCTCACCAACACTACTACTACTACTATCACTACCACCACCACTATCACCAGTAATGCTCCCACTACTACTACAGTCAATATATACAAGGATGTTTACTCCCGGGTGTCAAGTCAGTAGATATTACCATAGATAAACGCGATAGGCTCCAGAGGCTGAAAATGTGTATCTTTACTTAAATTTGACACATAAGACAAATTAGGCTTTGTGTAGTAAATAGGATAAGAAATATAGCCCCCAATATATACAAGGATAATTCAAGTGATAAATATCTAGCTAAGTAACCCCGACATGTGTGTGGCTTGGGAGGGAGGTGTCTCAAGCGCTGGGCTCAACATGCTTACTCTAGTCCCATGGTGTTTTTTTAGGCGGTTAATACAGTAAGTTTAAGTCATGCAGGTTCATCATGTATGTAAAACAGTACAAGTATAAAGACATTGGTAAACTGTGAGTTGGTTTAATGAAGGAATGTCCAGTAATGTTAATAATTATAATTATATCCGCTGGGGTGAATCACACAGTTAGTGATCTCACGTTTCCGCATGTTGGCCAAGAGTAACTTTCCCCTCACGATATATTTTCCTCCGTTTTTGCGTTATGTTGCTGGTCTTTCCTATATATTGTGGGAATTACCTTAACTAATACATCTTCCTTACTCAACCCGCCAGCGTCCACCCTATGACGTCACCAGTGTCTTGGAACGTCTCGAGAACTCCTCATTGGTTGAATGAACTTAAGACATTTTTCTATGAATATTTTTTTATATATATTTTTATCTAACCAGAACTAAATTAAATCGGATTTATTTTGTGGAATATAATGTTAACATAAGGTTGAATACGATGCAACAAATTAAAAAAAACACAGTTTGTACAATGGAGACGATTTTCTAAAGTACATGCAAGTAAATGAACCTCGTACTTATATGAATGTTGTCTCACTGGGCCCGCTGATTGGTGGGTGAAGGTGCGTCATCAAGAGCGTCTTGGTGACGTCGGCAACAGTAGTGACGTCATACCATTACATTACCTGGGATGGTGCGACAAATACTGGACGTCTTCACATTCCTCAACACTGATTCACAAACACGAGACTTTTTACAAGAAGAGAAGTGATGCGCTCACCACAAGTTTCCTGAAGACAGGTAACATAATGGGAGCTTTCTTTAAACTGACGCACTTACAACTTACCCAGAAATTACCATTAATTTTTTAATAAAAGTAGGGTAAATTAGATAAGTAATGGTACAATTGTTTCACTCCAATAACTTTCAAGTTTTTGTATTTCTGTTAAAACAAATCCGACACTTCATAAATATCTTGCTTAAAAACTTAAAAAAACTAATAAATTAATCGATTATAACCAAAATAGAAATTCTTAAAGATTCTTACTAAGAATATTCGCCCTAAAGGTAAATAATAAATTAATGATCTAAATCTTATATAAAGATTGAGGCCTTTATGACATAATACAACCCATGTTGATATTAATGTTTCTCTGTTCACAATTTATAATGTTATTGAACTAAATGAGTTTTAGTTTATATTACGGTGTTAACCCTTGCTGGTGTTCTCTCAGTGATGTAATATTGTGAGAAATTATAAACTAAGAATTGTGCGTACTGTATATACATAATAATTTATATATTAAGAACTATAAATGCAACACAAATTATACAACTAACAATTATATGCATATACACATCAGGAATGAAAATGTACACATTGCATACCCAGTAGAAATTATCAAGTAACAATTCTACAGATACACAAGCATATATTAAGAATCAAACGGACATACACGTTAAAAATTACATATGAAGACTTATACACACACACACACACACACTAGATATTTATTAAAGGTACGTGTGGTTTCTTTACGATCTACTATAATTTCTACCGTAGATAAATAGATAAATATATTCAATAAACTCATCGTATGTTTATATTGATTTAGTTTTCATTATTCTTTCATCAGTGCAGGAGTACAGGCAGGTGAACATTCATTGTGGTACTTGGTTAGGTTTACCGAATTCAATAGTTTTCAATATTCTTTCGTTCAAGTAAGATTCCGTGTTATCGTTCATTGTGGCATTGGTGTTCATTTTTTTTTTTGTGCTTGTCTTAGAGTTCACATTAAGGCGAGGTTGTGTGTGGGCACTTCCTGGCTGACCACCACCACCACCACCACCGTTCACTACCACATTCTACCTGCTGGTCTGGTCGAGTGAGGGACGTTCAGTCGAGGACACTGTTTAGAGCGTCTTAACTCGGAAATTCCTGATGCCGTGATCTAACAGTACCTAACCTAACCTAATTTAATCCAACATAAACTAACCTAACCTAACCATCCCTGACCTAATCGGTATTTACTTTCTTCATTCCCCCCAAAAAAAAACAACGGTTAAACAAAAAGAACTCTTAATGCAGAAGAAGTTTGGCCGATACACAGTGGCCAGATCAACCGTCCACTGCAGCCTCGCATTTTTTTAAGTCAAACTGCTCACGGCTCAGGACAGATAAATTATTCTTTTCCGGGTATTGCCAATAAAATTAATCCTTTATCCACACTTAAATATCAATACTGTCTATGTATACTGTACATATGCGTTGTCTATATACATGTTGAACTGTATACCTGCATTATCTATATATGTATATCTGTGTTTATCCATCTGAAACGCATTACCCACTACATACAGTATATGCATCAAGAGTGAATTAAAAAAACACCTGCATTAGGACACATCAATCCGGGTGTGCATGTATGTATGTATGTATGTATGTATGTATGTATGTATGTGTAAGACAAAGGAACAGAACACAAACATTGCCCACACTTCATAATAGGTGGTACCCGGTGGCTGGCCTTGTAAAGTATAGCTGTAGTGTTACTTCTTCGCCTCCTCCATGTTACTCTTCCGGGTTCCTTATGTATACTGTACTGTAATATTGTCTAGTTCCGTGTTACGACATTGAGTTGATAGACGGATTATAATAGATAGATTGATATAACTTCCGGGTGTTTTATGAGTTATCTTGTTCAGTGTTATGTTATTGATTTAATAGATATAGATGAAAACGGACAAGTAGATATAAACGAACAAATAGACAGATAGATATATACATATTCATTAAAAATCATCACTTAAGTTGAAACAGGTACACAAATAATAATAAACAGTAAATCCCCACATTCATATTCAGTAAGTAAATGTCATCACACACAAATATAAACATTCTATATTCATATTTCGTTCATCAGAAACATATAAATAACGTAGATATAAAATTAATAATATACAAGAAATCGATTCCCTCAAGGCTATGCTAAGACTATTGAACACTTGTGGAGGTCGTGGTGGTTGGAGTCAATCATCAACTGCATAATATATTGTTTATAAGAAATTACAAACATTATTTATATATATTACTTTACGAAAAAGAATATTAAAAAAAAATAAGAATATTATATTTTACTCAAATTTACACATTAATAAAAATAAACCCGCTGCCATATTTATATTAGTTTATCCTATTTATAATTTATTACCAAAGAAAGTTTACTCTTGTCTCTTATTTGTAGAAAACGATATCATATGTGTTACTATATTTTATTATTATTATTTCCACTTTGTTCTTCCTTGTACGGTAAACGAGAGATACACACTAATGGTCCCTGAAGGTCACGTCTAATAGTTGCACCATGGTGTTGGGATAATAGGAAATATTCACAGTATTCTTTTATTTATCTGTTTTGTTTTGATACCAGTGCGGGTTTACAAAATCGTTCAGGTAGATGAATATATATTTATTGGGTAATATCGTCATAGAAGTTCATAGTTTACATTGATAGTACAGGTATAGAAATAGTGATAGTCGTCTATTATTTCATGGGGGATGATAACCGCACCTGATTACGAATGGCCTTCATTTTTTTGGTAGACCTGGGCAGTTTAATATCACCTGTGTTTAAAACTTCCTTTACTCTCGGTGACATTATTGCATGTTGAAAGTTGGCCTCACCAATAAGGGTCTCAGTCAGGGACACATTGTAAAAAAGGGAAACTTTGCCACACTTAGGTATAATAGAGAAAGTTTGTCATAACTGGGGCTTTTATTAATGTAACCTCACCAAATATGGGCCTTAAGTTTAGGAAATTGTCTATGTAAGAACCAGTGTAAACTTATATGAAGATTTTACTCAATAAATTTATGTGCATGATATACTGAAAATTTACACTGGAATGCTGTGGGAATTACTTGAACCCTTCGTTTCCTGTACATTTATATTTTAATGATCACAAATTTCTTTTATTTTTGTGACCTTTTACTGTTTATATTGTACGTACACTAATTGTAAATGTTTCTTTTTGTGACATCTACTGTGTTTTATGAACTCAGCTGATCCGGTTTTTGTCACTTGAATTTATATAACAGCATCTAATTCTTAACAAGTTCCCAATTTCATCGAATATCAATACTGGAGCTCCTGATTTTTACGCCATCAAACACGTTACCAAATTTATATAATGATTTTCATGAATGATGCTTGGTAAGTCAAAACCAATTGCGAGCGCCTTAACTACCTACCATAGAACATAAATGCTTCCTTACCTTATAATAACGAAGAAAATTGCAAATGCTTCAGGAAACGAATGCCAGCAGCTCTGTACTGACATTAACCTAACCTAACCAAACCTATAGACATTAATTCAACATAATCTAAAAAAAAAGCTAAAGGAATACAAATATTTCTATCTTCGCGTAAAACAAATTAGTCTTTTACTTTTAAGCTATTTTATGAGGTAATAAAGTAATTATTTTCTGTGGTGAAATATCATATAGTATATAGGTAGTTAAGGCCCAGAATTGGTCTTGCATGTAGTTAAATATCAATACATCAACCTATCTGTTCTGTGTCTTCATTTATCTATCATTCATTGCCTGTTTATTTTTCTATCTATCTATTAATATCTATATTTTCTACCTATCTATCTGTTTAACAATATATCTATCTATTTTTATATCTATCTACCTCCATAATTACCCCAACACTAGGTGCGTGACGTCACAGTTAGTCACGAACGCTGGTGTGTGAGAGAGGATAGATCCGGATTACCTTATGACGAACGCTGGTGTGAGACAGAGGATAGATCCGGATTACCTTATGACGAACGCTGGTGTGTCAAAGGATAGATCCGGATTACCTTATGACGAACGCTGGTGTGTCAAAGGATAGATCCGGATTACCTTATGACGAACGCTGGTGTGTCAAAGGATAGATCCGGATTACCTTATGACGAACGCTGGTGTGTCAAAGGATAGATCCGGATTACCTTATGACGAACGCTGGTGTGAGACAGAGGATAGATCCGGATTACCTTATGACGAACGCTGGTGTGTCAAAGGATAGATCCGGATTACCTTATGACGAACGCTGGTGTGTCAAAGGATAGATCCGGATTACCTTATGACGAACGCTGGTGTGTCAAAGGATAGATCCGGATTACCTTATCACGAACGCTGGTGTGAGACAGAGGATAGATCCGGATTACCTTATGACGAACGCTGGTGTGTCAAAGGATAGATCCGGATTACCTTATGACGAACGCTGGTGTGTCAAAGGATAGATCCGGATTACCTTATGACGAACGCTGGTGTGTCAAAGGATAGATCCGGATTACCTTATGACGAACGCTGGTGTGTCAAAGGATAGATCCGGATTACCTTATGACGAACGCTGGTGTGTCAAAGGATAGATCCGGATTACCTTATGACGAACGCCAACAATGTCAACAACACGTGAGGGCCAGACATCTCCTCCTGCTGTCTCTTCTACTCATAACTCTTGAAAATTTGGGTAAGATGTTCACTATTGTTGTTTTATTTGGAGTTGTGGTGAAGTAGAAGAGACGAGAGGAGTATAAGATAGTGCCAGGGAGTAGTTTTGTTGAGTTACTGTCGGGGAGTGCCAGGGAGTAGTTTTGTTGAGTTACTGTAGGGGAGTGCCAGGGAGTAGTTTTGTTGAGTTACTGTAGGGGAGTGCCAGGGAGTAGTTTTGTTGAGTTACTGTAGGGGAGTGTCAGGGAGTAGTTTTGTTGAGTTACTGTAGGGGAGTGTCAGGGAGTAGTTTTGTTGAGTTACTGTCGGGGAGTGTCAGGGAGTAGTTTTGTTGGGTTACTGTAGGGGAGTGCCAGGGAGTAGTTTTGTTGAGTTACTGTAGGGGAGTGCCAGGGAGTAGGTTTGTTGAGTTACTGTCGGGGAGTGCCAGGGAGTAGTTTTGTTGAGTTACTGTCGGGGAGTGTCAAGGAATAGTTTTGTTGAGTTACTGTAGGGGAGTGCCAGGGAGTAGTTTTGTTGAGTTACTGTCGGGGAGTGTCAGGGAGTAGTTTTGTTGAGTTACTGTCGGGGAGTGCCAGGGATTAGTTTTGTTGAGTTACTGTAGGGGAGTGCCAGGGAGTAGTTTTGTTTAGTTACTGTCGGGGAGTGCCAGGGAGTAGTTTTGTTGAGTTACTGTAGGGGAGTGCCAGGGAGTAGTTTTGTTGAGTTACTGTCGGGGAGTGTCAGGGAGTAGTTTTGTTGAGTTACTGTCGGGGAGTGTCAGGGAGTAGTTTTGTTGAGTTACTGTCGGGGAGAGCCAGGGAGTAGTTTTATTGAGTTACTGTCGGGGAGTGCCAGGGAATATTTTATTGAGTTACTGTCGGGGAGTGCCATATGTGAACTTCGATGTTTATTGGTATAGGAACCTAATGGGCATGTGTGGTGGGCAGACTATACAATAATAGTTACTAAGATGGCCTTCTTCCTGACTAACCTAACCTAACATAACCATTAACAACACAGTCCGTCAATATGGCTGCCGTACCTTGATCCACAACATTTAATTGCAAGTGTACAGGATCACACGAGATCTAGGTTAGGTTAGGTTAGATTTTCTGGAATAATACGAGAAATAAACTTAAAAATTATAAACTCAGTCCAGAGAAACCTATATATTTATTTATTTCATGGCTTAGTAAATCCCGCTATTCTAGAAACTTTCCTTATGTGGAAATTCGTTGCTTTTGAACATTGAAAACTACCATCATGACGTACAGTTTATCTGATTTTAGCAGGAGTGGATTACTATGATATGCAGTTTAGTTAAATATATTCAAGTTTTTTATTGCTCAGTGGTTCCTTCCTGTTGAAATAAGATGTAGCTTTGACCTTTACTACCCCAGACCACTTACAATATTGTGTCCACTTTTACCGCCCCCAATATTTCTTCTCACATCCTAAAAGACAATTAATGCGTCTCTCTAGTTAAAGTAAATAAAGTACAGTATGATAAAAGAGGAGTCAGTTATTTGTATTGCTGACTTTGTTACACATGATAATATGTTTAAAGTGATGATTTAAGTTGGAGGCAATATTTTTTTGCAATGTAAACTTTCTAATGGCATTTTTATGACTTTCAGATCAATATTTTAAGAATGGAGAGTGATGAAACAAACAGTTCAGAAGGAGTAAAACAAGAAGGAGAAGTAGAGATGGTTGAGGGCAGCAGTGAAGGGAAAGGAGAGGTCACTGATCCAGGCAACAGTGTAGATGGAGAAGATTCTCAACCATTATCCAAAAGACAGAGGAAAAAGTTTCTAAGACGTCAGAAGTGGCTCGACACTAAACAGGAACGTAAGAAAAGAGAGAAAGAAAAACTGCGTCACCGCCTGGAGGCTAAACGTGCTGCTGGTGAACCTTGTGGCAACATCAGAAAACGACTCAAAGAAGTAACTATGGCTGCTAGTAGTTGTAAACAGAGAATTGCCATTGACATGTCCTTTGACGACCTCATGATTGAAAAACACCTGTCTCAGTGTGTCAAACAAATTAGTCGGTGTTACAGTGCTAACAGGCGGGTGACAGACCCAATGCAGCTTTATGTGACGAGTTTCGAGGGAAAGTGTGAAGCTGTCATGGCTAAACAAGATGGCTACCAGAACTGGGATGTTTATTTCAAACCTGAGTACTATATGGATATTTTCCCAAAGGAAGAAGTTGTTTACCTTACCAGTGAGTCTGAAAATGTGATCACATCCCTGGATGACACAAAAGTGTATGTTATTGGTGGATTAGTGGATCACAACGTCCACAAAGGTCTGTGCTACAAATTGGCCATCGAGAAAGGCATCAAACACGCTAAACTACCTTTAGATGACTTCATTGAGATGAAGACCCGGAAGGTATTAACTGTTGATCACGTATATCAAATCCTGCTGGGGGTCGTCAAGGGGAAGTCCTGGAAGGAATCTCTTCTATCTATTATTCCAGCCAGGAAAGGTGCCACTGGGAAAGATGACGATGAAAACTATATAAATGATGAAGAGTGTGATGAAGGAAATGATGCTAAGGTCGAGAAGAACCTGGAAAATGAAACTACAAAGTCAGTGGAAGTTTTAGGAAAAAACAATGAGAACAGTTGAAAGTTGTTTGGGGGTTCTTGTTAAGTTACATGTAGTCAAGTGCTGTGATTCAAACTCAAGGCTGATGGAGATGTGCCTAATGCATGTACTGTTCTCAGTTTTCCTTATATCTAATTTTAAATTTTCATTGTATCAGTCAAATGTAATTCATTCCTCATAAGTGTTTGAATTTTCTTGTCTTACAATACCACAAACACAATGATATAATTATCATTACCTATTGTCATACACTATTTGGATTTTTTTTTTTATATTCAGCAATGGTTTTTATCGAAGAAAAGTTTAGGAAGTATTTTTATGAGATAATTTATAGCTCATTTATTGGTGTATGTACAGTATATATGTATCTAGGATTATCTTTTATTCAATTTAAATTAATTATTGTAAATAATCACCCAAAGAAGAGTTATGTACATCCCTAAAACTCTCTAGTTCAATCCCAAGAAAGAACAGAAAGTTTTTGACAATATTATTCAGCTGTTGTGTAAAGACTTTGGCACCTCTAAGCTGCTGTATTTGTACTTCACTGTATCTTTAATAAACTGTATCAGGGACTATGAGGGTATGTCATGCTATTTTCACACCAAGGATTGTGGGGAATGATGTATGTATGTATCAGGTAGTACTTGTACTTGAGGGACACCAATTTTCCCTGTACAGTATGTTGTGTATCCGAGTCAGAGCAAGTTAAATAGTTACTGGGATGTGAAGAAACAGTCATTTTAATCATATTTGTTGTTAAGTATATTATGTAGGTTCATAAAACAGTTTGATATTCTGTTAGGATAATGAGAATGCTTTCCAAGTTGGTCACGAGTCGTGTCCTGAGTTACTGGACATCACCAGGTATGGCCGTGGTGGTTCTGTGAGAATTGTCGAGACTACTTCACATAATTACTAAAGAAAGTACAGACTATTAATACAGTATAACCTAGACTTTTTGCGACGGTATTAACTCCACTCTTCAAGCACTGTATCTGTATTTATGGGCAGAGTTCATTCCCAGTTACTGTATTTGTCCTGGCCAATTAAACTATGTAACTCCTCAGAGGGTCTTCTCCCTTCCCATACTCTCAGTATTTGCTTCACTGCTGTACCTCATTGCTCTTCTGTCTGGCATTGTTGGACCCACCTGGTCTTTATCCAACACACTACTATATTTGTAGCTATATATACAGGAATATCTACTGCATGAATTGTTGAGGGACTACTATACATACATGAATACAGTGCTGAAACTGTATACACTTTATTAAGCATTTAAGTGAGTAGGTAGGTACAGTATCAGGTAGGTGAGGAACTAAATTATCATCATAATCGTTTTACAGCTATTTTCCATGTTTGTGGGTTACCTACAGGCAGCTCTCCATGCTGGTCTGTTGTCAGGTTCCTAACTCGTGTCATTTCTTACAACTTCTCTGAATAATTTGTCAACATAAGCAGGAATGGATACTGTTTATGCAGGTAGTGAAGGATGTTTTCTTTATATTGTACTCTTTGGTGTTATTTAATACGTGTTTGTTATATGATACCATCTGTACTCTACTTGGTACAGTTGTACCCCACTTAACGCGGTCAATAAAACCCAGAGGGTACCGTGTTAAGTGAAAACCGCGTTAAGTGAACAACAGAACATATGGGATTAATTCCAATAGAAACCGGCCCGACCCCCAAACTCCACTTTTTCACGACACATAACTATGTTGTAGTAAAAATTTTATCTTAACTTTATGATGGTATGAAAAAACAAGTAATATAGAAGAGGTTAGGTTAAGAAAAATAAAGGTTAACATAGGAAAAATAAAGGTTAGATTAGAAAACTAAAACTTAGGTGGAACACTTACGGTAGTAGAAGAGATGGGTCGACGTACGGGGATGGAGGCTGGTTCCGAGGCAGAGGGCAGGCTACTGGCCCTCAGGTGAGTCACTATCACTGTCACCCACAGTTGTTATGGCCTCCCTGACAAATCCCTCAAAGTCATCTTCACTGTCTCTACCTCTGTCACTATCACTGGCTTGGGCTGGCTGTGGTGGGTTGCGGGCGAAGAACTCGGTTATGCTTTTTTGACGGCTGGTGTTTATGTTGTGATACACCGTGATGTATGGCTCCATAGCCTGCACCAGCCGGGTATGGAAGATTTCATAGCGGTCATTGTCATTGTCGCGGGAAAGGAAGGACTTCATTTTCTCTGCACACTCTATGGCACACTTAATATCACTATGACTTAAACTGTGTTCTTCGGAGAATGACGCACCTTCTTCCTCCTCTTCACTGACGTGACCTTCTTCCAACATCTCGTCGGCAGTCACTTCAGGATCTCTGATCACCTCCAGGATGTCTTCGTTGGTGGTCTCGGAGAAGCCTTCAGCTGTAATATTGAGCGCAGCTTCTCTGGCAAGGTCCACTGCTACTGCAACAGTCTGAACCTCATCAGTCACAGGTTCACTCCGCCTCTCACCTGGTATGCCATGCAACACATGTCTCCATGCGTGACGAATCGTAGCAATAGTCAGCAGATCCCATGCCTCCACCAAGAAGTCTACAGCTTGTTTGACGTTAAACTTCTTCCAAAATTGTTTGACGAGAAGTTCTTGAGCCGCCACCTCTTGTTCCTTGTCCTCGTCGCTCTTACTCTCGCTGTCACCCAGCTTACGCAACTCATCCTTGGTTTTGGTAGAGTCGTTCAGGAGCTTGAACTTCTTTGCAGAGTACGCAGCTTTCACATTGCAAATCAACTCCTGGTCCATGGGCTGGATTAATGACGTAGTGTTGGGAGGAAGGAAGACCACTTTTACGTTGGGGTGACGATCCATAAGTAGGGGCGAGTGTCCAGGTGTGTTGTCGAGGAGCAACAAAATATTGAATGGAGCATTCTGTTGCTCGCAGAATTTCTTTACGTCAGGAACAAAACAGTTGTCAAACCAGAAGAGGGACAGAGAAGAGGACATCCACGCCTTACGTGCGGTTAGCCAGTGGACATTAAGCTTGTTCATGTCCATATTCTTGTAGGCGTGCGGCTTGCAGGCTGTGTGAATCACCGATAACTTTGGTTTACAGGTACCGGAGGCATTGGTGGTAAACAGGATGGTGATGTGTTCCTTCTGCATCTTCCGGCCCCGAATCTTGCTGGCATTCTTTACAACAAAGGTCTTGGATGGTAGCTTTTTCCAGAAAAGACCAGATTCGTCCATGTTAAACACCTGGTCGTCGGTGTACTGTCCTTCCTCCATAATCTCACGTAAGAACGGAGGAAAATCTCTAGCCGCCACACAGTCAGCACTGGCTTCCTCACCACCAATGTTGATGTTGGTGATCTTGTTCCTTTTCTTAAACCTTTGCAGCCAACCAGAGGAAGCATTGAAGGGTTTGGGCTCTGCAATTTCCAGCTTACGTGACACTGCTGCGAATAGCTCACGTGCATACTCCTGCACTGAGCGCGTGTCCACCGCCACGTTGCGTCGCGACTGACGAATCAAATAACTCACCAGCAAATTTTCCACTTTTGCCAGCACCCTGTTCTGGCAATACCTGATCGATGAAGCACCTGCAGACTTTGTGATTTTCATGTGCTCTTTGATCTTGGCTGTATCCTTCTTGATCGTGCGAATCGTAGATTCATTGACGCCATGCTGGCGCGCGAGATCAACTTGCCGTGTTCCTTTCTCCGAATCTTGAATGATCTGGTACTTCACCTCGTAGCTTAAGGAACGTCGTGTCTTCTTTGGCTTAGTGCCGCTGGGTCCAGGTAAGGAAAGGTCTCTCTCTGGTGGCAGTGGTGGTCCGGCGGAAGCCATTTTACGGAACAATGGATGCGCGTTTACACGGTGTGGCCTTGAGGGATGAAACTGCCGCGGCTAGGTCAAGCGTCGTCTTTCCTCCCTCCCCCGGGTGGGCACGTCATAATACTTTAAGCCAATTACAGCTAGCAGCAGAGGGGGGGGGTAGGGATGCATGGCCAATCACAGTCCGATACGTCATATGACGTCAGTGATAACGCAACAAAGACACACACTGCGCAACCTTACCGCGCGGCTTGCCCAAGCGGAGGGAGAGGCGAGCACAGGCAGGCAGGCGGGCGGGTGGCGCGTGGGGCAAATCTAAAAATAGCGTCTCGAGCCAGACACTCACCGCGTATATGTGGAAAAAATCCGCGTTAAGTGAAAGTTCAGCTCTGGCGAGGCACCGCGTATACGGGAAAACGCGCTAAGTGAAACCGCGTTAGGCGGGGTACAACTGTATTGTTTTAAGAGCATATTATTATTATTATATAGTTTTGTAAAAACTTTTGAACTAATTTACTTAATAAAAATGAGACGTTATGAACATATATTCTCTACCAAATTAAATATTTGTTATTCATACATGTGATTGGAAGCCTCCCCCCCCCCCCCCCCAACGCTGAGAGCTTTCCTTCTCTAAATAGTCGTGACACAAAGCCGTAAAGACCACAGCCTCAGAGGGTCTTAATGATGAATAATTTTCATTTCATTCATGTTATCTGAGTAAAGGTACGTAGTGTAATGTGAGTTGGCTTCCACTTTTACCTTGAATAATAACATATTCCATCAGCTGGTAGTAAATATATAATGAATCATTTTACATTTTATTGTTTTAAATACATTTCACGTCATCATGTTGAGACACACATCCAGTATTAAATACATAATGAAACTTAAGATCCAAAATAAAAACGCTGATTAAACTCTCATACTATATAAACTGCCAGACGACTCTCGTTAGGAGAGAAAAAAATAAGATATGATAATGACCTCTACGCATAGTAATTAAGATTAGCCTTCTTCTTGGCTTGTACTTCCATGATGGCGTCCATGAAGTCTTCGTGCGTCACTGTAGTAGCTTGTCGACGCAGGGCAATCATTCCCTGAAATACAGTGAACAAAATAGTAAATCACATTGAAGTTTGCTTTCTCACTTCATAAAGTTAATGTAATCTACATAAACTTACATAGTAATTCAGTTAACTCACTTTAGTATCTAACCTGTTATCAATTATGTTACCTTGACACCATGACAACTCAGTTTATGTAGCAATCTATCCCTTTCCATTGTGTCTAGAACCATACTACAATATGAGTGTAATACGTCATTTAAGCTACAGTAAACTCCCTCTACCCCAGACTCGCTTAATTCAGATCACCAACCCGGAAAACACAAACAAAATCTGGTTAGTACAGAACGGGAAAAGTTCACTTAAGAAGGGTAATTCAGCAGCTGCCTTGAGGAAGCAATGGAAGTGGTTGCTGAGGAGCACTAAAGTGAAGTCTCTAAGAAATGAAAATTATGTACACTATACTAGTCAATTAAATCAGCAGTGAAAACATAACTTCCTCTCCACCGTCAGTGACGTCCTCACCTCATGAAAAATGAATAACAATTATTTCCTACGACATACTTATTATATGTCGTAGCAATGTGCATATATAACGGGAAGATAATGTTTCACCACATTAACTTGGCACATCTATAGTGTCATTAAACCAATAATGAGATTTTGAGACAATACATTCTAACAAAACTTCTAGTTAACTCTTATAAGCCTTGGTGATGTTACACTTACAGCCTCTACACAAACAGCTTTGCACTGTGCACCATTGAAGTCATCAGTAGACCTTGCCAACTCCTCAAAGTTGACACACGATGAGATGTTCATCTTACGAGAATGGATCTGCATAATACGTGCTCGAGCTTCTTCATTGGGGTGTGGGAACTCAATCTTCCTGTCCAAACGTCCAGACCGCAGTAGGGCAGGATCCAAGATGTCCACACGATTGGTGGCAGCAATAACCTGTTGACAATGACTTACATAAAGCTGCACTGTACCAGAGTACTTGATGCTCACTAAAATATTTAATCATTCAACCTTGAATTTTGAGTCAACTGAACTGATTTCCACCTGAGATCCATAGTAGAAGTCTTAATGAATAATGCAGTTACTAAATACAAGTTTATCACTACTTCACACTTTTCCATGTCTACCTTCAAAAGTGTAATCATAAAACTGTTTTATTTCCCTCCATCCTCACTTTTCTAGCACCTATAAGAACAACATTAAGAGTAAAATTAAACTAATCAGCATAAAAATAATAGGTAAACAAACATGGGTACTGCATAAGAGCCAACCTTAATATCTGTAGTGGATGAAAACCCGTCCAGTTGATTGAGCAGTTCCAACATAGTACGCTGCACCTCGCGATCTCCCGCCTTCTCACTGTCAAAACGTTTTGTACCTAAAGGTGTGGAGATTAGGATATGAGTGTTAGATCAATACTAAAAATACAACAGTATTATACAGTTGTTTTCAATACATAGGTCCCATATACCTATATGGTTTACCTCTGTTGCTTCACACAACCTACTATATCTCTGTCTTATATGACATTAACCTCCCTTAAACCTGGCCTTAGTCTATAGCCTTGATAAGAGAAGTGACTGACCACAATCAAACAACTTCATCATCAATGCCTGGCTTTAGAATTATAATTGCACCTCTTGGTTTGGATACTGAGAATAATAAGAATTGTACAGTCAAGGCTATTACAGTATATGCTAAGAAACTCTAATTACCTTAACTACTGTACTAACAATGGAAATTCGGTCTCACCAATAGCATCAAGTTCATCAATGAAGATAATGGCTGGGGCCTTTTCCTTGGCAAGGGCAAAGGCATCTCTAACCAACTTAGCACCATCACCAATAAACATCTGCACTAGCTGTGGTCCTGCCAGCTTGAGGAAGGTGGACTTGGTTTGTGCTGCACATGCTCGAGCCAATAAGGTCTTCCCTGTGCCTGGGGGGCCATACAGCAGCACTCCTTTAGGGGGCTGGATACCTGTACACCAAAAATTATAAATATTAGCTTTGTTGGTTTCAGGAGATTTTCTTTGTGTTATAAGAGTCACGAGGAGTTGAGTATCATGTGAGAGATCCAAATTTTCAATCAATTCATATTTATGGTAGAATTAAAATATTTACCGTTGATAGCACAAAAGTAACTTATAAAATAATCCAAAATAATATGATCAGAAGGAACTTTTTATAATAGGCAAATAGAACATTGATTAATTTAATGATATATTGAGTAACCCAGTAGCTAACCATGAGGGTTTCACCATGAGAAAAAGAGTTTCTGTCTTTCTCTGTCTGGTAAGTCTTTGTTTTCTCACTTATATAAGAGAATACAACTCCTAATGGTTGTGTATGAATTCCAATGACTAACATTTCACTTTCCGACTTATTTCTCTTACTCATGATGTCTTTACTTATACCTTCTTCCCTCTATCTCACTTAAGTATATTGATCATGTAACATTAAAATTTCAAGACAAAACAGTTCAACAAATACTATTACTGAAGAAAATAAATAAAATGAAATAACTTGAGATTAATAATACAAAACAAACCACATCACTGTTTATGCTACTCGTGGTTTTCTTAAAATATCTGCAGCTCCCACAGTACTGTACACAACATAAGACTGTCTATAAAGATTTTAATAACATCAACACAGCCTCTGTTACCTAGGTTCTCAAAGCGTTCTTTATGGGTAACGGGAAGGACGACGGCTTCTATCAGCTCTTGGATCTGTTTATCGAGACCGCCAATATCGCTGTACTGTTCTGTTGGTCGCTCGTCCACCTCCATAGCCTTGACCCTGGAGTCGTACTCGGCTGGCAGCGTTTCAAGGATGAGATAGGAATCCTTATTGACGCCTACCAAGTCTCCGGGTTTCAGTGTCTCAGCGTCTACAAGGCCAATAACAGGGAGGAAATAGGTCTGACGTGTGGAGGTCTTGATAACTGCGCATTTGCCTTTACGTTGAGAGTCCAGGTCTACGTTAGCGCCGTCTTCTTCGCCGTACTCGTTGGGATCGACGTCTAAGATCTGCAGAAATAATCTCCATGACTATGTGTTCTAGGATCATATAACAAAATAATACTGAAAATAATAAAACTAAACAAGTGCATAACCTTAGATGGGAAGAAAGGTAGAAATATTTATCATCTAAAGCCACACTGACAGAGCAGAGGGTAAAATGAAGAGGAATGAAGGTACAGTATATATGAGCAGCTGAGTTACAAATGAACAAAATGTCTTGTGGAAATAAATAAATCAAGTACTCTAACATGTACTAATATGAACTGGAATATTGTCTGAAATATAATAAAGTACAGTAATTGCACAAAGTCAACAATGACCGACAATTATTTCACCAACCTCTATGACGTTAGACACGAGGTACGGCAGCGTCTTGTTCACTTTAATCTTCTCCGAGTTCTCTCGAATTTTGTCCCGCTGGTTCTGGATCTCGTGGTTTATTCTTGTTTGCTCCAGACGCATGATACGGATCTCATTTTCTAGAAGGCGGGTCCTGGATATGATGTCATCTGATGCCATTGCTCCTACTTCACGCATTGCAGGCTGAAATAAAGAGAGCATTATGGGTCATCTTAAGATTAGCCCTCCCAGTCTATTTCACTGTAATATTAACCACCCTAATGTTAAACCCTAACACTTCCCCCCCCCCCCCCCCGTAACATTATAGTATTTAAGCACCAGGTATAAGAAGCTAGGACAATTAATCTTCAAGTGATTCACCAAAAAATCTGGTCACATACCATTACTAACTTACTGTACTCAGCTATGTGTCTGGCATTTATTCTGCTTGCTCAAGGCTGATGACTTAACCTACCCAAGCCAAACCTAACCTTCCTTGATGTAGGTTCAAGTTCAAGTCTCCAGATATAAATTTAGGTTGCCAATTTTTACTCTCTTCCTAACTGCTATCACTGTTCTGGAATCTCTCATATATATAATACCGTAGGTCATAAACTCAGATAGTACAAATGATATTATTTTATAACAGACGACTATAAAAAAAATACTATAGAAGAAAACTTATTTTTTATCTTTAAAATACCCATAAAAAGTTGGAGGTATTGAAACTTCCCTTTTTGTTTTCTCATTTTTTATTTTTTAAGAGTAATTCAGTTCAGCAATGTACAGATCCCATGTCTAGGGTAAAATTGTTGACATGCCTGCCAGTGAGGGATCCTAACGCTAAGCTACCTTTCCATGCAAATTGTTAATAACTAAATAACATCCTGACCAACATACCTAAATTAATTCACTTCCACCCTAGCATTGGTAGGTTACGTCCTGGACAAAATAACCAAATTACTAAGGAGAAAATTACCATAAAATCTTGTTATTTATTGGCATACAGTATTATTTATTTTGAAAAGGAATGTACAATGATCTATACACAAATGGTTAATACTAGACGAGAGTGGTCCTGCCTTAGGTTACCCGACAAAATATTCCTACTGTCAAAACAGGGCATATCTGGCTGTCTTCCTATGCCTATTCTGCTCCCCCAAACCGGTACTGTGTCTTACAAAATGTATTCCTCCTAAATATTTTGTGTTTTTAAAGGTAAGACAGTTTTATTTTCTGTGAAATTTCTTTATCAGGTAGCTGCTAAGGCTGGACTACTCTTGTTATGAATCAACCAAAAATGCTCAGAAGTTGCTGTTAGTTTTTCATGCATAAGGAACGAAAGCATTAATGTCTATGAAACATTGATCTTTTAACACTTGCTTAAACAGTTGATAAAGGTTCACAGAGTTTCATCATGTGCAGTTATACAGACAATGGTGAACTGTAAATTGTTATAACTAACGTGGTGGATATTTTTCCGCGGTCGGCTAAGTTCCTACCAACACTATTTTACTGTGAGTGCGCTGTGATTGGCTAAGTACCTTCTGTTTAATATGACGGGGGGGTCCGCGTCCCGGCTAGGAAGTCAGGTAAGGTTAGGTATGTTTCTTTGGTTAGTTAGGTCAGGGTCTATTAGGTTCTAGTAAATGTCGCCTCTTTTATAATGGTAGTCTCTATGTACAACCACTAAAAAATTATTCGTCACCCTTACGGCGTGATACAATATGACACGGGTGCCGAATAATTTTTTCGTGGGTGTACAGCAGAAATAAGGTTAGGTACGTTTATAGCTACACAATGCTTGACTCACGGTGAAATAAATACCAAATGCCGTCAGAGTCACGGTCAAATATATAGTTCTCGCGTTGTTCTCTGGTAATGGACGATTAGCCAATCAGAGCGCACTCATGGTAAAATAGTATGAACTGTTGCTATTTACTGCAATATTACTAAATCAATTATAATTTACCATTGTTTATATATCTGTATCCATGATGAAACATTGTGAACTTGTGAATGATTATACTGACTAATATGTCTACCCGTCACCGAGATGAGTGGTGATGGAGACGTTATTTACCACTTCTGAATCACAATAATAATGTTAATACAACAGAACTGAAGTTTTCTCTCACATATTGACTCACATCATCGTCCTGCAACATGGGGTCCTGCTCCAGGTTGGCCATCATGAGGGGTAGTCAGAGTAGCCACTGACCCTCGACTTGATGACTGTAAACATTACTTCCATATCTGTATTAATGTTATTTTTGCGATTTGATTAGAAAAATTGAAGAGAAATAAATTATTTTGAAATATTTTATTGGTGTAATGAATTTATTATAAGAAACTATTATAATTTAAGTTAAAAGTCGACTTTATGTTTAGAGAACGCGGGTTATCTTCTTTTTGGATGGTTGTTGGGTTAACTTATAAGTTTTAATATAAACAACTTTTGTCATCTAACCTGTCAAAAAGAACCCTAAAATCTGTGATCAAGAAGGAACTTTCTGGTGAATTTAAAGCAAACAGAAAGTGTAAATAGACACCTGGACATCCACAAGGCCACACACTCCACACATTTTGCACCCTGTCTATGTTATCTCTTACGTACATAATTAAAAAAACAATGTTCTGGAAATACTCTATAACATTCAATATCCTGACCACTGGGGTCTATTAATCACACCCTTTGTGACCTCTGCTCCGTAATCATTTTTGTACCTCTACTCTCAGGATGACAATAGAGTGCACAATAAACTAGCTTCTCTGACCAAATTCACATGCATATCTCAATAATTGTGAGGCAAGTTGCATCTCTTTCAATAAAAACTATCATTACATATCCCCGAATTGGTGATATAGCACAGGTGGTAATAACAGGTCTAGGTTGTTCTACCTTACTATTGGCAGGTACAGGTTCTTGTATATACCAGTCTTGCTCTATGAGTATAGGTGAACACACTGGTAACTTTATTTATCTTTTCTTTCAAGCTATTTTTAGTAATTTAAGTTAATTTTACCTTTTTCTTCAATTTATTTATATTCTTTTCCTGTGAACATATCAGGTGAAATAAACTAGGGTGTCTAATGATCAAGTAATACAATAATTCATGTGCCCAGCAGCATCTCATTAAGACTGAAGACATGAAGGATAATGGCCGAGGAATATAACACAGGCTGTATCGTAAACAAGTGTCCCCTAACACTTCTTAAGGATGGAAATAAAATACCCGAGTAGATATGTTTTAATTTTATTGTATTGCACTTTAATACTCTCAAGTGTAAGTATGTTCTTGCACTTTAATACTCTCAAGTGTAAGTAGATTAAAGTTCTTGCCAAAGTAACAGTGTGAAGGGATGAATTGGTAAGTAGTCTCTCAATACCTGAGCCTAAAACATATAGACAATAAGTGTTTCAGGTGTGTGTTAGAGTGTTTCAGGTGTGTGTCAGAGTGTTTCAGGTGTGTGTCAAGAGTGTTTCAGGTGTGTGTCAGAGTGTTTCAGGTGTGTGTCAGAGTGTTTCAGGTGTGTCAGTGTTTCAGGTGTGTGTTAGAGTGGTTCAGGTGTGTGTCAGAGTGTTTCAGGCGTGTGTCAGAGTGTTTCAGGTGTGTGTCAGAATGTTTCAGGTGTGTTGGTATATGTTCCTAACACACCTGAAACTGTTCCCATAAACATACGTGGAACATACTTACATGTACACTGATACAGAAACAAACACACACACACTCGCACAGTCATACACATACACACGGCATCTTTACAACCACTTCTCAAGACCAACTGGGCGGAGTGAGGTGGGGCGGGAGGAGCGGCTGGGCGGGGAGGGGCGAGGAGCGGCTGGGCGGGGAGGGGAGGGGCGAGGAGAGGTTACTATGGCAATAAGTTCTCCCAGTAACCAATGATATAACTGAGTGGTACAAGAATAACTCCCTCACATAATATTACGGGGAAAAACATCTGTCAGTCAAGTCATTTAAGACAGACACTGAGCTGAATAGTGTTTTATTACAATTTATTATGTAGAAGGTTACAAGAATCTCGTTTTATTGTTGTGCTTAACTGTGTCTGTATAATAATATGATGCTATTACATACATACATACATACATACATAAAACCATACATACATACATACATAAAACCATACATAGGCTACATACAGTGATGCTAATTTCTTTCTCCTCTAAACAAACCAAAATAATAATACCGTGATGTATAATACTGGATGACGTCATGTGGTGACCTGGTGACGACAGCCAATTGGAGAAAAGCCTAATGATCTCACACAAAATGGATGACAAATGACAACCAATCACAGAAGAGCCTGGGTTAAGTCATAGCCTGCAGGGATGTTTATACACTGAACAGCTTTCATGGAGAGCCCCCAGATGTGGTCAGTAGGGCCCTCACATTATCATGGCTCCCACACACCTCAGGGCCCTCACCACATCTCAGGGACCTTCACATCACTAGATCCCCCACACACACGAATCAGAGGGCCCTCACCACACACCACAGGAACCCCTCATCACACATACGTATCAAGGGGCCCTCACCACACACCACAGGAACCCCTCATCACACATACGTATCAAGGGGCCCTCATCACACGCCAGGGGCCCTTACCACACACCGCAGGAACCCATCATCACACACACGTATCAAGGGGCCCTCACCACACACCACAGGAACCCCTCATCACACACACGAATCAGGGGGCCCTCACCACACACCACAGGAACCCCTAATCACACACACGTATCAAGGGGCCCTCACCACACGCCCCTCAGAGCTTGGCCCGGGGATCCTTGAGCAGGTCCTTCACCAACTGGACGGCGGTCATAGAGGTACCTGGGGACGTCATCACACCGTATCCGCCATGACCGTAGTTGTGTACCACCTGTAAGAGGCCGTGACGGAGGGTTACGCGGTACTACACCAGGTGATAAATAACATGGGTTAGGTTAGGTTAGGTTTACACTAGATTAGGTTAGGTTAGCTTGGGTTGAGTTTCATTAGATTAGGTTAGGTTTGGTTGGGAGGAGGTTGGGTTAGGTTAGGTTTAAATTCCTATTTTTCTTAATCTCTCTCCTCTCGTTCTCTCTGTTCTTCCTTCTTTTATCCTCCGTTCCTTTCATCTATGACTTTTTCTCTTCCTTCTCTATCTCCCATTTCTTCTTCTCATTATCTCTCTTCCTTGTATTGTTTTTCTCTTCTCTCTCTCTCTTTCTTCATTATCATCATCCTCTTTCCTACCTTTCATTCCCTCTCCCCTTTACTCTTCCTGTTTCTTCCTCTCCTCTCTTGTGCTCTATCTCTTCCTCTCCCTACATACAACCAAATCATCTTCCTTTTCCCTTTTTCTCTATCCCTCCCTTTCAACCCCTCCTTCTCTACCTACATTTCTTCCCTTTACCCACCCTCTTCTTCTTTCCCTTCCCTCCCTCTCCTTTCTCACCCTATTTCCGTTAACCCTCCTCCCCCCCCCCCACACACACACTCAAGGGACTAATTTACAAGACACTTACCTTCAAAGTTTTCCCGCTGTCAAAAGTCATCACCTCTTTCTCCACCCTAACTATAGGACGGTAAGGACGCCATCCCACCCACTCCTGAATCACCTGTCGTCACATAACTCATTAGTCAACCAGGTAATGTAAAAAAAAAACAATCACTCCCAAAAAAATATCTTCACTGTGGGGTCATATAGCAACATATAACATCATACATCATCACAACATCACCTTAGCTTTCATGAGGCTGGGCACGAGAGCCAAACACCGCTCCCAGATGCCCAAAGCGTCGTACTTATTAATGTCGGCATTGTAAGAGTCGAACTGCCTCGTTCCCCCCAGGGTAATGTGGTCAAACCCTGGGATAATGTAGGTGTCGTAGTCTTCGTAGTAAATATTCTTGATCCAGGGAGCATGAACCTGTAAGAGAGGGTGAAGGGAGTTACGAGTGTTGCAGGCGTGTGGGAGGAGGAGGAAGGTAGCAAGACATCTAACAGGTGAACAAAAGACCTTGGGACGAGACACACTGAGAGCCGTGCTTAAGACTTTATTTCTCTTGTATAAACTCTGTCGTTATGTCTCCCAACTCCTGGTGTAGACATGTGACAATCTGAGTTTGAGTTACCAAGTTGGGGAGGTAAGGTAGTCGAGTGTACTGCCGGCCATACTTTATACAAGACTTCTGAGTCATTAGTATTCAGTATGGCCGCCTGGACTGGTAGGCTTGGGCCAGTTAAATAATGACCGCTGGGGTGACACTGACCTTGAAGACCTGACCGCGGATGGGGGTCACAGTCAGGTCATGACACAGCTCCTTGGCACCAAAACCTGAACAGTTACACACCACATCGTAGTGACCAGCCAGCTCCTCCAGGCTGTCTAGGTGACGCTCAACCACCACCCCCCCTGCTGCCTCGAACCTGTCGGGAATACACACACTATGTAAGAACGTGCAGAGAGAGATAAAGAGAGAACTTGTTTTGTCTCACAATAAACCGTGTGGAGAGATAGAGACCAGGCTATGATTGGTTCACCATCTCTCAAGACAACACCCAACCAACCAATCAAAAACACAACTCGACCATGTCCTTCACCATCTTGATTTTGATTGGTTTGTATACTTATTACAAACATGACGTCACTAACCACCAACCAATCACAACCTGTATAGCTGCATGACGTGACACCTACTTGCGTGTGAGGTAAGGCAGGTACCGGCGGCACTCTGTCACTAAAGTCTTCATAAATGTACCGTACTTGTGGCCGTGTTGACGGAGCTCTTCCGGGGTACACTCACGGTACTCCTCCAAGATGGGCTTCAGCAGCTCGTTCTGTAGTCATCATGAGACTTAATCACACTCATTGATAAGACTTAGAAGAATGATTTATAAAACTCACTGATAAAATTCGATAATAAGACTTGTTAAAAAGACTCACATGGACGATCTTGGGGTACTTGGAGGAGAAGTGGTAGCCGGTGACGTACTTAACACCAGCTGTGGCGGAGTCTGGAGAGCTGAGGAGACGCTGGTAGTAGTTGAAGGAGTCCTGTAGCCACTGTCTGCAGGGAGATGTGTACCGTGTTAGAGAAGTACCACCAACACCACCTTCACTACCACCAACACCACCACTACTACCACCAACACCACCTTCACTACCACCAACACCACCACTACTACCACCAACACCACCTTCACTACCACCAACACCACCACTACTACCACCAACACCACCTTCACTACCACCAACACCACCACTACTACCACCAACACCACCTTCACTACCACCAACACCACCACTACTACCACCAACACCACCTTCACTACCACCAACACCACCTTCACTACCACCAACACCACTACTACCACCACCACTACTACTACCACCACTACCACCACCTTCACTACCACCACCACCACCACTACTACCACCACCACTACTACTACCACCACTACCACCACCTTCACTACCACCACCACCACCACTACTACCACCACTACCACCACTACCTTCACCACCACCACTACCACCACCTTCACTACCACCACTACCTTCACCACCACCACCACCTTCACTACCACCACCACCACCACTACTACCACCACCACTACTACCACCAACACCACCACTACTACCACCAACACCACCTTCACTACCACCAACACCACCACTACTACCACCAACACCACCTTCACTACCACCAACACCACCACCACTACTACCACCACCACTACTACCACCAACACCACCTTCACTACCACCAACACCACCACCACGCTTTCCTGATTTCACAGAGATCACCCCACACACACTCATCATTCTGTCACTTTATGTAACTTGCTGACAAAACCCATGATCCTTCTGGCTTTTACGCCCTTAATGCATGAGTCATAAAGGCAAGCATGAACTCAGCATGCTTCCCAGATGGGCGCTGTAAACGCTTCTGCGCTTCACCTTGCACAGGGTGTAAGGAGGTGCCCAATAAACTAGCCCCCTCGGTGGCAATCTAAGAAAATCTAAAATTAACCTAACCTAAGCCATCTCTCTCTCTCTCTCTCTACAAATTTATTTCTCTCTCAGCATCAGCAGGTAATAAAGTTCCTCTCTCTTTCCCTCACCTGGTCATCTGAGGAGAGCTTCCCTGGAACTGTAGACCAGGCCTGAAGATACCGGCAGCTCCATCACTGGTCGTGTCCCTCCCAAACTTGTCGGCGATGAGAGTGACAGAGGCCCTCGGCAGCGCCTCCTGAAGCAGTGTGGCGGTGGTCAGCCCTACCACACCCGCTCCTACCACACACACTGTCGCCATCACCTCTTGTCTGTAAGTATGTAAGTGACTGGTTAGTTCTGATGTACACACACACACACACACACACATAGACACACACACACACGACCGTCTTGACCTTGGCTTGGGAATGTAAACGCAGTAACATAATTCCCTGTAATAGGACACAACACAGCCGAATCACCTGAAGATTAGCCACCCTCTTAGCTTATCTCACCTGATGATTAAACTCCCTAACACTACCTGAGGGATTAAGTTAGCGTTAGGTTAGGTTAGCGTTAGGTTAGGTTAATCTTGCTAATATAATCCACTAATAGAAACACTGAAAGTAAGATAAAATGGCCAAAACATTATCGACTTCATCTAACGTGTGTGCGTGTGTGTGTGTTTGTCATCCTCCAACATGGGAAGCTGCACCTGACCTAGATCTCAAGGATGACCTCACTACACACTCTCGAGAGGTCAGTCAATAACCAACCATACCTCCTCTGGCCTCTCTCACCTGTACACGACTTTAATACTGAGGAAAGTGAGAGATAGTGAGATAATGATGATGATAATGATAATATAAATAATAATACCGATAATAATAATAATAATAATAATAATAACAATAATAAAATAATAATAATAATGGTAATAATAATAGCAATAATAACAATAATGATAATAATAATAATAAGAAGGCGGGAAGGCTGGAAAAGATAGGTTAGATAGATAATAATTATGAGTGATAAGGGATGGCTGTAACATGGTACTCAAGAAGAAAAGTTACCATATTATTGGACTCAAGTGGTGACGACCCAGTACTCTAGGGGTTAAAATCCTCGTACTCAAGGGATTAAATCATCATACTCAAGGGGTGAACTCCTCAATGGGTTAAGCTGCCCCCCAAAAATATCTCAAAATAGTAAGAAAATACATTAAAATAAACACACACACACATGGGCGAGAGAGGGTGGCTGTAATTCGCTGCCATGCACAAGCCACCGGCCTATTGTAGACTCCTTATTTTCTTATCTTATTAACCACGTAACGATAACTATAGTGAGGTACCTGGATCTTGAGAAATGTCGAAGTAATTCTGGAACTCAACAGGTCGATGCAAAATGTTGTGTATATGTGTATATGTATGTGTATATATATGTTAATGTGTATATGTCGTTGGTCGCGTTAAAACCACCACAAAGATCTTCTCCGGACGGCTGCCAGGAGAAAACTGCTGCTGAAAAACTGAATCTGTGTGTTCTACCACCACCACAGCTACCCACCACACGAGGGCATATCACACACAGCTGATATGGTTGACAGTTTGAAGTAAATTCACAGATGTTTCACCCTTCAGTGTTTTCTGTCATAGGTAAACATGAACACTGAGATACATATCAATGATGGGGGAAGGGGGAGAGTTATAGCACCTGTTCTAATAGGTAGGTGGGTATTGTTATGTTAAACTGGGACCCTAATTTGTATTTATAGATTTATATATATATACAGTATACTGCATATTCTCCCTCAGGTGTGATTTAAAAACTGGTATGATGTTTTCTACAGCAACACGCAATCACAGCCACTCACAGCCACAATAAAAACAGTTACTCAAGGGGTTAAGTCATGGTACTCAAGGAGATAACTCAATAGGTCGTTAAAAGACAATAGTTAAGAGCAACATTCAAGATCAATAAATAAACTAGAGTTGATTATAATAGATATCGACAGACAGACTGGCAGTAGGTAGACACAAAAATTGATAGATGGGATTCAATCGATAACCAATTACGTATGATTTTCACTATATCTTAACTTACGAGGAAATATTTATACTTTAGGAATCTTTGTGAATATGGCCCCCAACTGGTAGTGTAAGTTGATAAGTGTTAAGTGTTAGTAGATACTGTCTTAGGGAGTGAGACGGTGGAGCTGTTTGATAATGGTCGTCCTTCAGTTTGGCGTTCACATACACACACAATCATTTCACTAATACTTTATTGTAGTTGAGTAAAAACTAAATTATGGTAGATATATAGATAGATAGATAGGCGCCTGCATTTACTGTAGGCACCTCAGCTACCCTGATAGATTACAGCGCCTGAAATTGCCTAGCTTATACTTTACTTTTATCACAGCTCAAGGTTGAAGAAGCCTCAAGCCAGAAAACTGTGGGGAGTAACTTTTTCGACTTAACCAACACTGGAGCAGGTTCAGGTACATTCAGGAGCCAGTACATGCCCAGTACTTGCCAACAGTATGTAACAGAGACGTGACCTATCGCCCAAGTAATTATCAGTGAAGGCAAAGTCTGTGTGGCCCCTAACTTGACAACACGAGCTCAGGGTCAGGCAAACACCAACAATACCAACACACAAAGACATATTGATACATAATATTGAAAATCATTTAGTTGGTATGGGAATTCATTCAAGGTTCCTTTTATTGTTAGTTGTCATCATAAAACAGCAATCATAAGAGAAAAATAAAAGTTCAGTTAGTAAGAGGGAGTATTAGCATTAGTTAGGGGATGTTCTATTGTTAGTTAGGTCATTATGTATACCTGTGGCAACCAATGAAGGAAGTTAATTAATAAAATGAGTAAACACAATACAGACAATAAATGAAGTTCTGAGAATCATCATCATTAAGAAACAAATCTGAGAATATAATTAAAACATCTCAACACTTCAATACAGAAAATATATTAAAGATACATAAATTGTTATAGTTAATAATACTGGAAGCTTCAGACACTAGTTAATATATTGTGATTCTGGGAACTTTTAATAATGAAGATTTAAGATTAACCATGCGACTTCTCATGTAAATTAATGATGCTTTATAACGAGAAAATATTCAATTTGGTAGAAAATGTAGTTAAATATACTATAAGATAGTTGTTAGGAGTTTCTAGTACCTATATATGGAGGTAATAAATACAAAGAAGTTAAGGCTGTCAAAATGTGACGTCATATGGTAAGCAAGGAGTCTTTCTGAAACACGAAAACTAAGTGAGCAACAGGAAGGGCATGAATTAATATGAACTTTAATGCTCTAAGTATATATTTCTGACTTAGGTATGAATATTAAGTTTAATATTAAATTTATGATTTATAATAAGGGAACTATAAGATGAAAACATAAAACAAAACATGTTGAAAATATCTGAAAATTTCCTTTATCTTTATTTCCAGAATAGAAATAATGTAGTTGATATAAATATTCCAATTACATATATAAATGAGGAATGTTCCCTTGAAATATAGAGAGTAATGTTAATCTAATGTCTTCCAGTTGATTTAGGTGTTTGTGTAATTTTTCGCACTTCAGGAGGTAAACAAAGTGAAGGAGACAACCACCGGATATCAGGAAGGGACAGAGTGGGTCTTATGGTCTTACTGTTGTTACCCTTCAATAATAGTGTATCAAGTGAAGGTGAGGGGGAGTTACCTCTCTATATACACACTCGGCCAATTTAACTTGTATGACGAATTTAATGAATATATAGGTAATTATTGACGACTGTCCCGTTGTCGATTTTTCAGGGAAAATGAATTTAAAAATGCCACAAGTTCATTGTTTTGCGGCGGACACTGTCGTAGTTTGGGCAAATTTGTTAAAATGATGTTATTTCTAAATTAAACCTAACCTAACCTAACCTAACTTCGGTTGATGAGAAACACAAACGGCCGAAGCATTGTTAGAATACCGCTCTAACCTAACCAAAAAAAACAACCTAACCTTACCTAACTTTCTAGCCAGGGGCTCTGACCCCCCGGACCTCCTGGCGTATTAAACAGAATGAACTTACTATGATATGGTGTAATTTTACGTCTTTTATGGATGTGAGACAACCCGCACAGACCAAGCAGCTTTGATCGGGCCACCTTAATGTTGTGTCACCACAAAAGATGGAGTAGTGCCGCTAGTGCGAGCATAGGGTCTAACTATCTACCAAACGAGACATTTACCCAAGAAATTAATATCATATATGAACTCCACAATGAAAATATAGAAAATAAAGATCCCTCAAAACAAATTAGGTTGTGACGGGAAAGTCGTCAATATTAATTAATAAATATCTATCTATGGTAATACTGGAACAGAACAGAGTAGACGGCTAACACCAGAAGGAGTTGTTTGTTTTCATTTATTTTTCCACAAATGTTCTTATCATTATAATAAGTATTTTAGAAGAGGCGGTACCTTTTTATTTTAATTATAAGTATTTATTTATTTATTTTAGTTTTCTATATAATCATAAATCACCTGTAGTGGGCAGGGCATGAAGGATGAGGGAAATTGTGAGGTAAAACACTGTGAAAACCAATCATACGACACCAAAATGATGTCTGTACGTGAAGAAATTAATTTACCAAAAAATCTGCTGAGTCACCGTGTGTCCACAAAGTTGCCTTTAATGGTAACAAATATTAAAATAAACACGTCCAGTTTAATATGGCGAGGGGGCAGGTAAGGTTAGGTTGGTTAGGTCCTCTTAGTCGTGCATTGCTGTATTGTTTTTATTAAATACGATCGTCCAAAGAACATCTGGACAAAAAATAAACAAAATCAAATGTGTTATGGTGTTGGTCATTTGCTCCAGGTTTATCCTATCTCTTTGCCTACCTACATATCCATCTAACTATCAATATCTTCTTATACAGTATCTGTGTATCAACCTATCTATATCACACTCATAAAGTACTTTTTGGTTCAGCTTGTACAAGACATTACTGTACAGCTATTGTATATAGTGTGTAATACTGTACTGTAGTAGTAAAGTTATAGCTTACACCATCGTCCTGTTAGACCAGTGGTTCTTAACCTTTTTTGAGCCACGGACCCCCTTTGAGAATCTGGTGAAAGCTATGGACCCCCTCCCTAGATAAATGCACATAAGTGCACAAACACAACTTTGTATGCAATGAATATACTTTATTTTATTGAAAATTCATTGCCTCATACAGTGTATGAAATACAAGGTATGAATAAAGTAAACGTTCTAGAAGTCAAAACCTGACGACGATGACGACTGTATGTTACCTGACCGTGTACAGCAGCACCCCATGCCACCCTACAGATGTACTGGTTTTCTTCAGTAACCAAAAATACATACATAACATCTGGTATATATTGACAAAAATAGAACAACTTAATATAAAAATATAGTGAATATATATGTTAAATTTTTATCTGACCTTCACGGACTTACTGAAGCCCATCCATGGACCCCAGGTTAAGAACCCCTGTTTTAGAGGGAGCAAATTTAGGGAAGAAATTCTATGTGGAGAAAATTTAGTTTCTTCCATCATAGAATATAAGAAAAAGAGTTTGGTTGATATTCAGAGAAGTTCACCACAGAACTTGATATTGATATTCATATAGGGAGAAAGAGCCCAAGTAACTATCTATTACATTTCTGTTGCAAATTTATATTTGTCGATTTTTTTTTTACTTTTCGATTTCACTTAAGACAGTACAGTACATTTGGTGGGAGACAGTTTACATCTGAGTGTCACTTAGCTGGTCGCAAGATGACTTCTCTCTGCTGCGGGTGTTCTTTCTCAGCTTGGCAGACCAGCCAGCTTTTATTTGAAAACAAAGCCACTGCTGTTTACATTTTTAAGGCTCGTGTTATTCTGCCAACCTCTGTGAAGTGTTGCCCACAGTACTGTATACCTGCACTGTGTCTGTCTATTGTATGCCTGGATTGTTTATACGTATATTTACGGTATATGCTGAATCGGTATAAACTTGTATGACGATTTTACTTCATGAATATCTGAGTCTCTTTAGCACCTTACTGAAGACAGTGTACAACTCATCTCCCTCATCTTACAGCTCACAAGATGCCTCGGCTAAAACCTCCGGTGTCGTTGAAGGAACAATGTGTACATAGCATTGTCAAACACATGGACAGTTACTGGTGCAAAGATTACATCCACAACTGGCTCGATGAGAAACGACGTTACTTGTTTGTTATTGGACCTTTTGAGGACTTACGTAAGTACAGTATATCATCCACACACATTAACCAATATTGCAGTTGTTAAAGATACCTTTTTTTTATATATATAAATTTCACCACTTATCAACTTACTTACTGTTCAGGCAGTTGGTCTCTCCGGTGTTACTACAGGAGGAAACCAGAGACTGAGAAATGTGTGATGTTTAATAGTGAGGGTCACACTGAATAACACCCTTCTTGTGTGAGCCAAGCAGGACTCTAAGCCTTGACATATTGGTGAGAGATGAGTGCATTCATGATGTATGTTAATAATGCTCATATCATTCACACCCAAGGTATAGTGATTCTTCTCATATGATCAAAGTGGAGGTCACAAAACTCCAGTCATAACTAAGTAACTACTGTATGGTAATTTGAAGTGTATACAGTAATAATACCTGTATGTCACACCCAATTAACATAGATTTGTTATGAGGACTGTATGAATGGTCTTATTATATGTTAGCTTGGACCATCTGAAAACTAGCCCCCCCCCCCCCCCCCCCAGCTTATATCGCCTGATGATTAAACACTTTCATGCTACCTACCTGGGATGGTAAATCTTAAAGGGAAATATGGTGGGTGGCTAATCTTCAGGTGATCCCTTAACTCTTTACAGGACATAGTTAACATTACCTGTCGGTCACTCCATTACTCTCTCATCACCTTTTACAGCAAGCTCCCTCATTGAGCTCATAATAGAGGAATTGAACACTTCAGGAAAGTTACAGAAGCACCACCTACACCTGCTGCTTCTCTATCAACTAGAGCGTCTGGTGCTGAGTCGCTGCACCTCAGAGTTCGGCTTCATCATATCTCTATTGGCCGTGCGCTGTAAGGTGAGCCCTGTGGGATGCTCTTTACACTGAACCACTAAACTAGAAATCAGATTTATGTATTTTGTGACACATATAGATGGTAGATATTATTACTGTCACTACTTGTATATTTCATTCTACTCTATCTGATACAGTTTGATAGAGGGGAATGCATTAATATTGAATGTAACCTGAAAATAAATTATTTTGTAAGGTAAAGTTACAAGAGGGTTTTGGTAGAATATATGAGGCAGATATAGCACAGACTAAACTATTACCTGGAATTGTGGTATTTCTATTTTCTTAAAGCATTCAGTCCTGCCTGCTGGCATTGGCTATATTGAATGCAAGTAAATAAACCGTTGGAGAATATCCTGAGTTCTTCATCATCCCTTCCAGAAACTGCGCCACTTGGGGCTAAAGGGCCGGACTCTGCCGCGTCAAACACTGAATGAAGTATTTAGGTCCCTGAGCCTCCTACAGACTGTAGACTTATCACAAACTAATGTAACCGACCAAACCATCAGTGTTATTGCCTCCTCTTGTAAACACATCAGGTAAGTAAATGTAGTATCACTTCACACACAAACTTAAGAACATGAAGCATCTGCCTCCTACTGTACAGTACATCATCACTTCATATAACTCAGAGTATTCATGTAGAATTATGAAGAATTTACCTTGAAGAAAAAATGTCCATTTCAGAAGCCTGTTATATATATTTCTCACAGTCAAATTGAATAGTTTATAATATAAGCTAATGACATAACTGTGTTAGTCCAGTATGATTGATGATATTTTATTTGGCAGGGTTCTGAATCTGTCTGACACACGTGTAACAGACATGGGCATCTCCAGCCTGTGTCATGGGGTTATGAGTGCTGATATTAATCCTAAGGAGAAGCCAGACATATCAAAATCGTTAATCAAACTGGATCTGTACGGCACCGCCGTCACTTACAAAGGGATCCAATGTGCCTTAGTAAACATGCCAAATTTACAAGAAGTAACTCACTCAGCATTGCTCTATGCTGTGGCAAAGTTAAAGGCAAGTAGAGATACAATGACAGAGTTGGTTCAAGTGTCTGGAGGTTCATTACCTGAGCTTGGACCGCTGCAGTTAAGGTTCCTCCAAAGTGATGAATTTGGCAGTGGAAGATTGGGAGAGTATGGTGATGCTCAGCTCATCAGCCCAGCCATTAACTTGTGTCCAAATATTCAGTATGTGCATCTGCGTGACCTTGGTAACGTTGAACCCGACAGTCTCTTGCCTCTGTCGACTCTCAATAATGTGATAGATCTTGTCTTACAATTTGATGAATATGACTTAGTGGATTTTTTCCTTCAGATTTTACCTTTGTTACAAAAACATGGTGAAACCCTGCGTAACCTTCAGCTTCAGTTTGTAAACAATATAAATATTGTTGTTATAGCGTACCTTTGTCCAGAATTGCAAGTATTAGGGATACACGGTGTCAATTCTTGTACTTGTGATGCAGCAAAATATTTTTCAACGCCACAAAATATAAAACCTAGATTATGTCACCTGAAGTCCGTCAACATCCACAACTCTCAAGAAGAAATGGATTTTCAGTTGCCAGCAGAGAGCTTAAAAGTTATGCTTGGATCACCTCTTCTGGAAAAGATAGTTATAGTGGCACAAGATAACCTCACTGATGAAATTCTCATTGAAATTGCCCACACCAGTAAACTTCCTAACCTGAAAATCCTCAGCCTGACCATGTGCAATAACATTACCATCGAGTCAATCAGGAGTGTGATACGTTTAAATAACCCACTTGAGACACTCAACATCATTTACTGCCAAAAAATAACTATTGACAATTTTCATAAACTTCAGAAATATATTAAGATACGAAGATTGCCTGTTGAATTATCTTGGTCCTGATGTGTGTTCTCTTGGTACTCACACCTTGGGCAGGTGATCAAAATAAGGTGCTGTGAAAGCCAAGTACTGTACTGTACTGTAGTGCAGTAAGGATGAGGAAGTGAACAGTTTGAGGAGTCTTGTTGTAGAGGACAGAGTTAATGGGTATTGCAGGGAAAACAAGTTAAGAGTCACAAGTTTTATTTAAATTAATTTACATTTTTATTAGTTGGGTTGACCATCAGGGTCTACGATGTAGGATTTCTCTCCATCCATCTGGCCAAAGTTTCTATAATTTCTTACTGCTCAGAGACAGACGCATTCATCAGACTTGGCACAAATACAGAAGATAATATTAACACAATGATGAATGTTAAAATGTTTCATAAGAGGTAAAAGGTGGCCTGGGAGACTGGCATACATTAGTAAAGGTACTATACAGTGTTGTGCAATATAGGTAACATTGTGTTCATTTTGTTATTGATTTATATTTACAATTTATCAGATGTTCATTCGTCTGCAGACACCGTCATTTTAGAAGTAGAGGTTCAGAGATTATGTAGATAGTTGATACAGTACTTAGATACTTCATGAATAATGCCTATGACACTTGGTTACTTTAGCTTATACTATTTATTTATGACAATATTGAGTATTTTAAATTATTCAGATACTGTACTGTCTTATTATTAACTTATATAAACAAAATAAATGTTCAGTTGGTGCTCGACGAAAATGATGAAGTCACACATAGTTCAGTGGATTTTGCCTCTACCATTGTACTGAAGGTAAATTAAGTACAATATATTGCGACAAAAGTAAGGTCAAATTCTTCACATACAAGAGCTGTGATCGTGTGAACAGATACAGAGGGTATCCGGTGGGGGGACAGTGGCGTAGATTATTCGAGACAAATTACAACATAAACCAACCCTACCTAACATAATCTAAATGTTTGGGTAAGTTTGGTGAGGTTCTGTGAGGTTTGGACGGTTTATGTTATACTCAGTCGTGAATAATTTATACTTAACCCCTCGTCACTGGAGGTTTGTTTATGTGCTCCACTCGGTATGCTCTCGAGAAAAACTTCAATATCTAAAATTAATTGCCTTAGATTCGTTTACTATTTATGGTTCAAGTAAAAATCTTATTAATCACATAAAAAGAAATTGATTGACTGACTCTGATTAAACTTCTGGTGAATGTTGGCCAAATATTTAATTGAGGCGCTCCCATTGGTTGATTCGTCCCTATCAATGGGAGCGCCTCAATTGAGAGGCGAAGAAAAATATTTTAATGTGTGCCAGGTTGTTGTGGTGTAGCACAGCACTGTGAAGCCATAGTTTTATATGGCTCAGTTTGTTGTTCCCGCCAGTGTCTTATTCTGAGTTAAGGAGAACATTGTAAGATTTTTATATTGATATTCTCTTTAAATATTGGTATGTGGCTTGAAGCATCACTGAGGCCTTACTGTCTTGGTGGTTCTCGCAGATAATTACGAGGTTATAAAAGTGTGTAGCAATTCAAGAGAGTAAGAGCATTTACAGTGCAGTATTGCTTATACACCACCACTATAGTGATCCAAGCAGTAAAATGTTGCTCTGTCCAAATGAGTCATATTCAAAGTGTCAGTTTTAGAAACAGAGTGTTGTGTTGTGTTGTTTGTGTTTTAGATGTGAACATCTCAAGTTTTTATTGTTGCTGCAGATTGTGTGTTAAAAATTTTAATTTAGAGATCATCTATTTAGTTTGTTTATCTGTAGTTCCTCAATTATGTATTGTGATGTACAACACAAGCATAACCATTTAATTGTATTCAGTCCAGTATACAGTTTTAACATTAGTTGTACATAGTATTACAAGGAGTTTTGTAGATGAGGGTCTTGATGTTGAGACAGCACACTACGAGCTTTAAAAGTTACATTATAAGGAACACTGTAGATGAATTGTGATCACAGATAAATGGCCCGGACTCAGGGTTTCCATCCCTTTCAGGATTTTGAATGTTTTAATGAGATCTGCCTCATTGTGCCTTGTCTGAAGGGTTGTTAGTCCTAAGGCCCTCAGTCTATCTTGATCAAAATAGAAGTATATTTCTCCACAAGTTTTCATTATTCCTGTCTTAGAAAATATAGTAAAAAATTGGGACCAGAAAAATATTTTAAAAACATTAATCTTGAATGTATAATTCTGTACGCTGCTGTTAACCCTTAAAGCCTGGGTGACGTTCACTAAGGTGACCCCCGGGTGACATTCACTAAGGTGACCCCCGGGTGACGTTCACTAAGGTGACCCCCGGGTGACGTTCACTAAGGTGACCCCCGGGTGACGTTCACTAAGGTGACCCCCGGGTGACGTTCACTAAGGTGACCCCGGGTGACGTTCACTAAGGTGACACCCGGGTGACGTTCACTAAGGTGACCCCCGGGTGATGTTCACTAAGGCAACACTGGGTGACGTTCCTCAATTTTATTAATTTTCGCTGCATATTTTGAATGCCTAGGCGGGATAAACTACTTTGTATGGAATAAATATTTATTTGGCAACTCAACTCGCACTTAATTTTCGTCTCAAGTCTTGTGGTCCAGTTATGCACCAGCTATCGTGATGGATACACATTCTCCGATGTCTTGTGACCCGCCTGTCTCCTCGACAGTAGTGCTTTTCATCGAGAGTTGCTTGATTTGAGTGTCATTGACGGAGACAGTAATTGGGAGGAAATAGTCCCAGATGATGATGAGTTTGTTGAGGCGGTGAGGACAGTGATTCAGACAATAGCGCTCACTCCTGCTGGGCGCCGTGGACATAGGTGACCACGTGTACGCCCGGCACAACATTATAACACCCCCCCCCCCCCAAAGCCTGTGTGGGGGGTCCAGCGGGTCTTACGTTGCCCTGGACATATAGGTTATGAACTGTGTACAGTCCACTGCTCCCATGAAGAAATCTGCACACTCATAGAAATAAAATCCAATAAATTAATATCTAAAATAACTCAGAAACTCTTCATAACTTTCCCATGGGAGGCCACACATCACCTCATCTTGTCCGTGTTTTAATTTCTTTATAGTTAATTCATACTGTAGTCTCATAGTATTACCTTTGCTCATTATACCCCTCTGATGCTTGTTGTGCAGACCATTAAACATACAGTAACAAAGTGCCACTCACACCCTTCAATTACATAATACAGTACGGTATATAAATTAAATCCCAAGAGGTCAGACCAGAATTTTATTTTTGGAATCACAGTTTATGGACGGCAAGCTATATTGCTGCATTAGAAGCATTATATCATGCTATAAATTGGCCAGGTTAAGAATAATCATAAAAAAATCATATCACTCGACTACAATAAATGGAATGTGATTTATCCTAATAAAACATTGGTATTTTTAAATAATTTAACTATGTAAGCATTTTTCCCCACTAATAACTAATTCAAGCATGAAACAGCAGTAAAAAGTTTTTTACAATTCGTATTTCAAGCACTGCTGAGTCTTCTGAGGATAACATTTATGGTAAACAAGAACAGTAGTGTTTAACTAAATATTACTCACACTGATGCCAATTACAGTATCAGTTTGTTGATAAACTGTAGATGGAACAATTTCTCAAAGTTAATGATAACTGCAAACTACGGTTCTAAAAGATGCCCAAAAGGATAGACTTGCACAAAGTCCATTAATAAATTTATACATGATTATTGTGTGTATATCACACAATAAATTAGGGTTTTAAATATACTATTCCAATGTTATTGCTCTGAAAATAAACAACTTTTGTTTACTTATAAAACTTAATTTCTACAATATAAGTACAGTACAGTACTGTATATCACTCTCCCAACAGTGAATTGGAAGAAACATATGTAAAGACACTATTAACTCCCATATTATGCTGAGGTATTACAACTGGGCCGAGTTCCAAGGTGGACGAGTAAAGCTGTGCATTCACATAGTACATTGAGGCCTAAGCACTGGGCAGGCTTAACAAGGTGTACCTGATGTACGCTGTGAACTGGTCATTGTCATGTTGACCGTTTATCATTTAAAATGATTATTGCTAGACGAGGGAGATGATGTTAGCTGGGCTCATGAAATAATTGGACATCATTTACAATTCTTTTTAAACTTATATAAATATTGCTTGAAATTAATGAATACAGTACAGTACTAATGTTGTTATTGTATAAATATTGTAGAGTATAAAAAATTTACTTCAAAACATTTAAACAATATCAAAATTGTATCTAATAAATACTGTACTACACTTAACAAATCTTGGTTCATCAATGTCTTTTACAACTTCTTAGATGCAAGTGGACTGATTTTATAAATTTGTAAGAGGAATAAAGAAACTCTTATTTACCTAACATCATCTCACAAAGTTATCATGCACACTGAACTCTGCATCACCATCACAATATTTTTTAATACTCTTCATTTGTTTTCAAACGTTCAAGCATTTTTTAGGGTTTTTTTGCAAACCTTTTATAAAAGTAAAAAAAGTATATAGTTAATAAAAAAAAAAAAAATACTGACAGTTCATTCTCAGTTAATATAAAAAGTTAACATGTCAGAGTTAATGGTAAGAGAAGAGGGATTCATTTAATGTTAGTGTGGCACTTGTGTTTGGTTAGTGGTATAACCATCTGAGGAATGGCATAATATCATGTTCAACATGATTACACTTGGAGATACTGTACAGTATTAGGGTAAAACATAATACAGTCAACAGCTAACATCTTTCCTATAATTAATAATTCTACACAGAGATCACGAGGCACTTCAAATTATACGAAGCAAAGAAACAGCTTCTCCAATTCTCACCGATCAAGACTTTGCTTACATCAGTCTCTCTCATTTACATGAGACAGCTTACTGAATCTAGATTAAAGCAATAAAAAGATTTTCCTAAATTAAAAAATTAATCACAGGCATAAATCAAGTCATTATTGGCACCTATTGGCATGGTGTTAGGTAGGAAACTCCTGTTGTGTCAATGCATAAAACGAGTAAAATATTAATTCTGTATCCACAAATGTGGACCGCTTTAAATAAAGATCGGTGACTCCTCACTGCAGTAACCTACGTTCATCTATACCTTAATTACTGTAGTATGTTCACATTTACCGGGGACACTACAAAATGGCAAAGGAAATATGAAAGTACAGCACAGCAGTCACAACTCATATGATCACGAGGAAACACAAGTGATTCTGAGAAATTAACGAAAAGTAAGACGAATGGATGAAATGAGCAAAAAACAAATTTTTGGTCAAGTAGAAGAACATGAACTTGGTGACCTGCAACAGCCAGAGCAAATGGAAGTCTGTCAAGAGTCATCAAGCGCACGATGAATTTGAAATATGCGTAAGAAATTAGGGCAACACGATCTGTTGTTGTAATATTGTCATGATTATTATTAATGCCATGAAGGCTACAACCCAACTATAGTATCTAACAGGTTGATCACAGCTGCTACATGTACTGTACAGAAGACAATACTTCTAGAGCTGATAATATGAAAAGCACTACTAAGTATTTTCTAGTCCATACTTCAGCAGAAGTTATGTGGCACTATTTTGGTGATGTAGCAATACATGAAGTTTAAAATACTGACCCCAACTTGTGATGATATATCCAGTAACAGGTTAATATGCCAACCTTAAGTTAACGATCTCAGGTATGCCCTTTAGTAGTGTAAATAAGCATACCATGAGTGGATTTGATCCTTCACAATAAAGAGCTACGTGTTATATTGAGCGTTAAAATTTTCTTTTCAATAAAATCCTCCTTGATCACATGAATGTTGAATCAGCAGACGCTGCTTGCATGTGGTGGTGGGATGGACGTGACTGGAAAATTTCTCGTAAGAGAGCCGCCTTTTCACGCTCCAAGACAGTGATGCGTTCACTTTTACTGCTTACTTCCTATGGAAATAAATCATTAAATTTACAGCAGTTTGATATCATAGATCAATCATTGTGAAGCAATGTATAAATTTGCATTTGAAATTTGTTGAACAATTTTCAACACCTTTTGCTTTAGTAAAATATAACATCTATTATCACAACTCATTCTACATCTTCCCAATACTACTGTATTAGTACACTACAATGTGGTCCACATAATTAGTTTACTGTTTAAGACAGGCTGCTAACTGACCTCTGTAAGAAGGTGGTTCTGGTCCTTGAGTCGTCCTACGACCCGCTCCTGTTCCTCTGGTTCTGGACCTTGACCTCTAGCACCAGTACTCCTGTGACTACCAGTGGTGGTGGATATGGCTAGGTTCATGTGTGATGGAAGACCATGTTCTGTGGCCTCCATAAGAGCTTGCAAATGGGCGTTAACTTCATGAATACGAGCAAGCTGAAAGTGTAGCTTCTCTTGCTGAGCTTCTAAGCTTGGTTCCTGAAGAGGTTGATTATTATTAGAATGATACTTTTATTTTAACATTTACCAAATGGAAAAAGCATAATAAATTTATTTAATTTCAAAGGTAAAAAGCACTTGAGCATCCTTAACTTACATGCTTGGGTGGGCCCTGTGGTAAGTAGTGAATTCTTTCTGATATGGCCTGCAACTGTTGTCTGTACCAGTTACGTGCTCTTTCCACAACCTCATAACCCTGTATCAGCATGTCACGCTCTGCTTCCAATTGTTTCAGGCGCCGCAACTGTCATCAAAAATATAAATAAATATTTAATATACCGAATCTGACTTATAAATGAATGACAGCAATTGATTCTGGTCGCCCTGCAATGTATATAACCTCCATAAATCAGGTAAAATATTTTATATTAGCAATTGCAGGGTATTATGACCCATCCCTGAAGAAGACTTACCATGCTACAGTCAATGCCATTCTGAAGGGTGTGTCTCCTAGGTTCTCTCCTCCTGCTGGACTTCTTGTGTGTGGGTGCTGCTGCACTTGGCGCAGCTGTTGTTGTTGTTTGTGTTGTGGCCGTGGCGGCAGCAGCAACAGCTTCAGACTGGGTTCCTACACTCGCCCTTGTGCTGTCCCCTCCATCACCAACTCCCCGTCCAACAGGTTCCACTGACATTGTTATTCTGAACATGTAAAAAAAATAAATAATAATAATAATTAAACCTATGCTGAATGACGGCCATAGATATGCTGAGGGTAGCTCACAAAATTTACACAGTACAAACATTAGAGTACAGTATGGGGTCACACTCAGCAAAATGAAACACTCAACACAAGAGATGAGAGTATACTGTCATAAGTAATCATATTTAAACTACAAACTAAAACTGCAGGCATCAGCATAAGAGCGTCTCTCCACCCGTGTTACCATATACAATGGTACATATTTTATCCAGTCAAAACAAGTTGTCTTCATCAAATGTTACAGTTAAGAGACTCATAGTGAAGGTGACTGAGATCTATGGCCAACATTCTACATGCAGCCACCATCTCCTCTCCTTTCCTCTCTCTCAAAACATAATAACTTCTCAGAGGATACAAGGTACTGTACCAGATATGTAGGACTGTACAGCTGACGTTTACTGACATAAAAAGAAAAGAAAAATCTAAATTCAAACATTAATGGTGGTAATGTTTTAACAAAACAAGAGTCACATTTCAGTGAGTATGACCAAAATGTCAGTCCTTCTAAATACAGTACAGTGTGTAACACCAATCTATATCTAATAGTATACAATCTTGTACAGTACTATATCAATTATGTTGTAGGTTGCTCAAGAATCAAGGTTATTGCTTACCTTGATTCTCTGAATTCCTTTTTATGTAGATTCTTGTTATTGTTATTATTATCTCCACTGTCTCCTCTGCTTCTCTCCTTATGCCATGTCTGAAGAGCAGATCGAATCCCAGCCCGTCCCAGTGGGACTGAACTGCCTTTATCATCTGTGTCCAGCAGACGTTCAAGACTAGAGCCTCGCTCACGCCTAAACTCTGGGTGTTCACTACGTTCCCTATGAATTTATGTTGGAAAATTTGTATTATATTTACCTGAGATATTTTATTTAAGCTCAGTTTGTATCAAAGAGAAAAGTAACAACAAAAATATTAAATAACTGTAATTTATAAGTATATTTCCATAATGGGCCCAATACTTGATAGTTACCGATCTCTGTGTGTCCATTCAGTTCGATCATAATCCCACTTTCTTTCAGAGCGATCTCGATCTCGATCCAGTGAATGGGTAGCTCGAACATCACTCGTCATTCTACTGTGGTCGCCCACGCTGCGATTTTCCAAGTTACGATCTAAGCTGTGAGTTCCCCTATCACGATCCATTACTCGGGGAGGCTTGGGGGGGCCTGGCATATTTCCAACTGACTTGGAATGGGTCATGATTCCTCCAACTCCCATCTTAATGTCCGGTTTGTTTGACTGTAAACGTGGATCAGGATCATAGTTGTGATGGCTGTTTGGTTCGTGGTGGCTGACAGGTTCATCAAGGTGAGGCATGGACATTGTTCTCTCAGCTCGGCCATGTTGGGAAGAAGCCATGCCGGGGCGTAAACCAGCTGTGGGTATTGTAGAAGTCGCTCGAGGCTGTTTTGGATGTTGCTCCTAAAATCGGGAAATAAATCAATAAGGGTAAACAGATCTAGCCTATGACACAACCTTTATATTAGAGAAACCAGTACTGTAATGTAGTTGTTTTTTTTTCTTTCTGAATAAGTGATTTTATTTGACATTTCGATCATCAGTTCTGCATAATGAGGTAAACTTGGGAGGTTCAGAGTGTCTTTACCTGGTCCAGAAGAGGTGCTGATGGTGGGCGGGAGTGTGGCGGTGGCGGTGGCGGGGGACCCATACAGGATACTGGTGGTGGCATGACACTGCTGGAGGAGCTGACTGGTCGGTCTTCCATCTTGTTGCGCAATAAACTAATCTGTTTATACAAGGAACAATTTGAATAATATTCTGATCGACCAAATATTATTGGCAAATAAAATGAAGACATAAATTCTATTTTCTTGTGTCATTTTCTGCCACATATTTTGGCACACAGCTGTTAATATCAGTACTGTACAGCTACAGAACTTGTGTTTAACAGGTCTCACCTGAAGGCCAGCACAAAAGCGCTCGAAGGAGAGGTAACCATCAGGTGGAGTAACCTTACGTAAGCTAGCCAGCACTCCACGGGGCATCCCTTGGGCACCATCATCTTGCCACCGACGTTCAATTTCTGAGTAAAAATTTAATAAAATTGTTGTATAAAAAACGGAAAATAAAGTGTGTTGCTTGGAGTTCTGAACACCCTGTGATGTTCCAGGGAGGGGAGGGTGCACAGCAATGCTATAGCACTGTCACAATAATGGTCATACCACAGTGAAAACACCGCCTCTCCTCCAATCACCTTTGTTGAGTAGCATTGGGTCTGGTTAGTATTTGGATGGGTGACCACCTTGGAACACCAGATGCTGTTGGCATTTAAAGTAAAGGACCCTACTGAAAATAAGCATCAGATAGCTCTGTCAGATATCCTTGGTCAAATTGCCTTGCCTGTATCAACTGTCAGACATAATTATGAATTCTTCTAAGGTAACAACAGGCTGAATCTCCCACCTGAGAACTTTACGAAGCCTGAACGCTGGTCGTCCATGATGTCAAATAATGTTCTCATGGCATTGACAAATGGTTTAGGCAAGCCATCCAGGGCTGTCAGGCCAGCGTTGGTTTGTGTTGCTGTCATGATGGAGGTGCTGCTTGTCTGCTGAAAGGAATTTGATTATAAAACATGTAATTTAGTTACTTGTGTGATTAACTGAAATTAGTAACATACTGTATTACTAAGCATGGTAAAGCATCCTGGCCTAGTCTGTTGTATTCTCATCAATATACTGTTAAGTGTGTGTGTTAGTGCACATAAAGCAAGTAATGTTATGGACCTCAATATAAAACACTTAAAGTTTCAGGTCACTTGCATATTATTATAAGATAATTAAAAATATAATTTTACAGTACTTTTACCTGTATTCTTATTTGTAACTTAACTGAGGCTTCACAATACTGTACAGGTATTTGTAGAAGAAAAATTAAATTAGTGTATATAATTTAAAAATAAAAAGCATTGTAACTACACTATTGTAATAGTAACAGTTTCATATACACAAATAATTCTAAGTTTTAAATCATCTGTGAATAATTTACCAATTTAAAATTATTTGCAAATAGTACTGACAATACAGTACTGGTGTACACAACTCCCACTTGAGGTACAGTACAGTACACACACTACACTACAGCTGGTCTGACCTCCCCTCTCGCATATAGATACAACTTGAATTTTCTCCAATAAGTTATAGTAATTATCATGTGAGAATTATCCCAGTGTGTGCAGTGAGCTGATGCTACCCATATATGCCACAGCCTGGAGTAAGGGCACGTGACTTCCCTGTACCCAGCGGTATATTGTTCCAGTGTCCCGCAATAAAGGTGAATGCTATAGGAAGTGCCTCTCTTAATTACTAACAGTTTCCATGTGTGTGTACAGTACTACCACGTATTTATTGCCAAACAGTCATTTTTACCCTTGAAATAACTGAAACACAACAAAATACACACAAGACTTACATACGCCCAGGCAACATACCCAGGGCAGGGTACATACGCCCAGGCAACATACCCAGGGCAGGGTACATACGCCTTCCTTTACACCTGCCCACTCAAGATGCAAATACATACAACTCCACGTAGTTCTCAATCCTCACTTTCTCTCGACTTATGAAACAAAACATCACATTCTATATCTTTAACATTAAGTATAGATTGTTCACTTAGAGTACCCAGGTATTGGGGTCAAAAGAAAGCGAGTGAGAGTGGTTTGTCCTGAGGCCAGCTATATCTCTCAGACTTACACATCTAACTTTCATCTTATTCTTCTTTCCCAAACACCTTCCTAACTACACTTATCTCACTGTTATCTCTAACCAGACGTCTCGTGTCTTCTCACTACACAAAGTATATGTCTTGACTTACGAGTGTGTCTCTAGAAGAAGGGTAAACAGGTGTATAGCGTCACATGGTGGGTCGTGCACCTGCCCCTCTGTTGGCCAGGTGTAAACAACAGTTGAAATGAGGGTCAGCCAATCACTCTCTAGAACATATATGACGTAGGTACTCTGCTTCAACCAATAGCCACAAAGAACAACCGTGACGTCATTACCGCTTCCATGTTCCTTTAAAGTACGCGTTGCGGGTTGGGTACTGCAACAGGTGGGTATGAAATTATGAATGAATCCGTGAGAGTGGTGTTTGCCGTCCTGCTCAACCTTCATAAATTTCTATCATAAAAATAGGAGGGATTTAAATGCTAAACCAACTATGTAATTGATGTCTTTTCTTGTTAATTACTAAAAGGAATTAAATAGGTTGTTCCCTTATGTAGTGAAGGTCGTATTCAAGTACAGTTATCATCATTGTAAATTCCTGTATATTCTTTCTACCTTAAAGATTATAACTAACTATATCCTGCTTATTAGAAGTTAAGTATTTGAACTGTTTTGTGTACTTGATAAATTATAAAACTAATTAAATTATCGTTTTGAAGAGGTTAATTAAGCGTACTGATGGGGTCCGCTCAGAGGTTCATCGTACTGAAGGAATTTAGTCGTCTTACCCAAACAAAGGAAAAATGGAAATGAATATAGTGAATTTAATTAACTAATGTAAAGAACTAATAAGTTTGTGATGATGTTACTGTTTTAAGATAGTTCACAAGAAGTAGAGAGCTGAGTACAGTATTAGGTGACGGCCATCCAGGTGTAGGGGCGGCCCACTGTCCTTCAGGAGGTCACGACCCTGTTGGGAGGGAACCTGTCTTAATGTACTGATTACCTGAAGATAGACATAACCCCTGAGAGTACTGCAATGTTTTAAATCATTGTATACAGAGATTACTGGATGTTTTCAGTTTTTTATTGAAGAAATGTTAAAAGGCAGATTAAGGTAGAGGAGTCATTTATACTTAAACTGCTGCAAACTAACAACTTTTGAGTACAAGTTGTAAACTCTTGTAATAACCTGTAAGAAACACCCAACTAAAATGCTATCTGAAGATTCTGTATTAGTAAAATGTAGAATAATGGATTTGTGTTAAAATGTCTACCCAAAGAAGGAAGGTATTTCTATACATTCAATTATATTTATTACATACCTTCATTGTTCTATACACAGTACATGCTAAACCTATATGAAATTTTATGACGATTTTGTTAATAAATGTTTATACACCTTAATAATTAGCTAACCTATATATTTGTGAAGAGGATGAAAGTAAAGTCAAAGCTCAGACAGACATTGAAGAAACTGTCTAGTCAGCTGTTAGACCAACTGATAATATTAAATAGAGTATTAACCTCTCTCACAAGTTAAGTAGAAACATATAATTAATTAAAAAACGTCTAAGTACTGGAATAATCCACTTGAAGATTTTAATTCAGGAAAAAGGGAATAGTGTGGAATCCCTGTGAAAATAAACCTCTTAAATAAAGGTCAAAAAACCTCATTCCTGTGGGACTACACATTAAAGAATTAAATTATATAAAAAATAATTAATAATAAAATAATACTTATATAATTTTTTAAGATAAGGCAAATAATTAGTAAGATATAGAGAGTTGGTGATAATAACCTATAGAACAACACCAAGATAGGAGGAGACATCTGTCGGCCATGAAGTGGGACACCTCCTATTATCTTCCATTATGGGCTCTAGGCTGAGGCAAGTGGCTCTATCTTAACGGTCTGACTATCTGAGGTTATGACAGAGGTATTTTCCTAACAGTATAGATGATTATTGATGGAATATAAAGAGAAACTAACAGTAGTTTGGGCGTTGACTGAACCTCTGGGTATTTGACATTTGACTCAAGAATTATTATTTTTTTATGTGTTTTAGTTAACTTATTTTTTTTAATTGTTTCTAAATTTAAGTTTTATAAAGTATATCTGAATTTGTGGTGTATATTGTTCATGCTTGATGTAATTATCTGTGATGGGAGGTGATCTGATAGGAGCATCTCGTGTGTGTGTGTGGGAGATGGAGATGTTTAGTTAAGTCATGCATATATTAGCATAACATGATGGAGATGTTTAGTTAAGTCATGCATATATTAGCATAACATGATGGAGATGTTTAGTTAAGTCATGCATATATTAGCATAACATGATGGAGATGTTTAGTTAAGTCATGCATATATTAGCATAACATGATGGAGAGGTTTAGTTAAGTCATGCATATATTAGCATAACATGATGGAGATGTTTAGTTAAGTCATGCATATATTAGCATAACATGATGGAGATGTTTAGTTAAGTCATGCATATATTAGCATAACATGATGGAGATGTTTAGTTAAGTCATGCATATATTAGCATAACATGATGGAGATGTTTAGTTAAGTCATGCATATATTAGCATAACATGATGGAGATGTTTAGTTAAGTCATGCATATATTAGCATAACATGATGGAGATGTTTAGTTAAGTCATGCATATATTAGCATAACATGATGGAGATGTTTAGTTAAGTCATGCATATATTAGCATAACATGATGGAGATGTTTAGTTAAGTCATGCATATATTAGCATAACATGATGGAGATGTTTAGTTAAGTCATGCATATATTAGCATAACATGATGGAGATGTTTAGTTAAGTCATGCATATATTAGCATAACATGATGGAGATGTTTAGTTAAGTCATGCATATATTAGCATAACATGATGGAGATGTTTAGTTAAGTCATGCATATATTAGCATAACATGATGGAGATGTTTAGTTAAGTCATGCATATATTAGCATAACATGATGGAGATGTTTAGTTAAGTCATGCATATATTAGCATAACATGATGGAGATGTTTAGTTAAGTCATGCATATATTAGCATAACATGATGGAGATGTTTAGTTAAGTCATGCATATATTAGCATAACATGATGGAGATGTTTAGTTAAGTCATGCATATATTAGCATAACATGATGGAGATGTTTAGTTAAGTCATGCATATATTAGCATAACATGTGAGATAGATTATATTGGTAGACAGTTGATTCATTGATGCTGACCCCAAGAAAGACCTTACAGTAAAAGCTTATGTCCTCTGAGGGTCGAGGTGACTCCTTCATCACCCTAGTGGCTCAAGCTGTACTCATAGAACCTCAACAAGTCATGGTAGTTGTTCACACTACTTGTGCTACTTAACTACTTCCTGTAAGAAATTTCACTATTGAAAGTAAATGCTTTCTTACCTCACAAAAATGGCAAAAAGTGAACTCTGACACATATTGGTTTTGCCAAGTCTGACAATATTTGTCACTGTAATAAAATGAACCAATGTAGCCTACCAGACCTAAACCACCTAACCTAACCAAACCTTTCTATTACGGGTCATGGTCCACCCGGGCACAGATCATCGACCCACACCGGGGCCTGGGGGCGAAAATATAAGAATAAAAAGAAATTAAAAATGGAAAAGAAAAAGGTTATATTAATCTACACCACAAAGATGCTTGAAAACCAGCTTTTTAAAGTGAGACAGATTGTATGAGTATGGAAACACAGAAGAAGGCAGAGCATTCCACAGTTTGGCTGTGTGGGGAAAGAAGGATGTACTATAATGGGTTATTCTAGTGTGACCGACATCCACACAGAAATGATGGGCACCGTGGGCAAGACGTGTGTTACGAGCTCACGGCCTTGCCGGCAGTACACAGGATGCCAAATCCACCGAACATTGCCCGTTAAAGTACCTGTAAAGGAGAGAGAGTGAAGCAACATTGTGGCGAAGAGAAAGGGAAGAAAGATTATCAACTAAAGGAGGAGAGTTAATAAAATGAAATGCCTTTGATTCCACCTTACTAAACCAAAAATAATAGTTGTCTCCTATTATCATCTTCAAAAAATAACAGCTGAGTGTATGATACAGCTAATTATCGACTAATTCTAAAACTTTCGGATATAATTTTGATGTTTTAGTTCACTACTTTGCTATGTCCCTGTCTGAGTCGGTTATTGTTTTTGAAAAAAATAGTGGTTAATATTTCATAGTGACCACCCATTTTACTTCATAGTGATTTTAATGCTGTAGGGAAATAGAGCAAAAAATTGAAAGAATATCGATACTTTATTGAATTTTTGTTGGAAATTTATATTATTTGAATTTTTTCGACTTTTCAATTTCACTTAAATGCAGTTTTGATCACACAAAGTGGGTAGGGCTTTGAAGTAGAGGCAATTTGTGGGCTAAAAACACACAAACTGACAAAACCAAACCTCACAAAACGTTCCTAACTCCTCTTAATATCAGTTCTGTATAGTATAAATGTCTAACCTAACCTAACCTAACCAGAGAAACCAAAAAGACCTGAACTATGTGTTGATAATAGCAGGAATGACCCAATTAGTACTGTCCATTTCCACAAGAATCGGACTAAGTTCAGAGATGCCTTTTTTCAAGTCCCTGAAGTACCAAAGAAAACAGGCCATTATTAACAGTATTTGTCTTAATAGTTTTATGAGGAAACTTTGCTTATCATTACGAACACCAATACACTGTTTTTCTTCTGAATCTCTTGAATGTGATTAGTAATTATATTCTTAGTACGATATGTTAAGGTAACTATGGATAGTGTTACTTTATGATTGGTTTAATATAGTACAGCACTGTGTATATTTATGGTGTGGGTGTAGAGTAAACAGTACCTTTGTCACTTCTTCACAGTAAATAGATCTTGAAATATCTTGTGCAGTCATCCATTTTCCTTCCTTCAGATCCTAATGAAAATATTATTACTTTGATGTTTCATGTAATATTTAGTTGTCCCTCAAGATTTATTATTTATGGTATAATTCCAGAAGACATCAGCACATATATTATTGAATTGACAAAAAAATGTGTCTTAAAAGAATTGTATCCTCTGAAGATTTGTCACCCCAGTTTATTTCTCCTGAAGGTTGATTACATTTTTTTATTAGATTTTTGTTTTATTTCACTATTTCACTTTTATACTTCCACAAAAAAATTATCTGTACCATGCCCCATAATGTAGTACATGGTCCCATATATATATTTCTGTAACACACTCATCCTCTCCTGAACTATGAAACCAGATTGCTGTACATGTTTCTAGTCATTACTTTTTTTTAACCCATCTGTCAGTTTTTTGTTGTTTGTACATATTTAGTCTTTGTCGTTTCCTTGTCACTCAGTCATGATGTTTGTTGTTTAATAATGCAAGTATGTGTGTGTGTGGACGATGACTTTTTTTTTTTTTTACCGCTGAACATCGTACGGTTGACCTGAGGAGGAGGAGGGGGAAATTGGTCACTGGGTCAAAGGTTAGGTTCATAGTGCAGCCAGCTGAGTGGTCATCTGTGAATTGTCTGGTTTTTATCCTCATTTGACAATAGATAGATAGGTTGATACATACATACATACATACATATATACATACATACATACATACATACTTACTTATAAACACTCACAAATGTTGATTCAGCATGTATACATAGACAGTGTAAGTATATAAACAGTATAGACAGACCATACAGGAATATATCATGCCTTCCATCACTAATATACCGTGATGGGTTATCATAAGTGGAAGTAGCGAAGAGGTTACAGATAAGAGTCCTCCTGAGTGAGTCCTAGGGTGGTGTGCTGCAGCCTGAGGGATAGAATAAGAGTGAATGAGAGGAGGTGTGTGGGAGGGTATGGGTGGGTCGGTGGGGATGTATATGGGTGTTATGTGTGGGTGTGTGGTATTCATATATGTTAGTAAATTATATAAACATACAGAAGGAAATATAACTGTGTGTGTGTGTGTGTGGAGAGTTAAGCAAAAGTGGAGGTGTGAAAGTTATCAGTTCATTGTAAAATTAACTTGGGGGTAAAAATTGCTATATAAAAAGAAAGATAAGAGTGATAATTAGCTGAGACATATGATTGTACTGTATATAGTGTTCTTATCATACTAATTCATCAAGTTTGGATTTTGTGTGTGTTTTTCTTCAATTTTTTTTTATTTTCCTGATGATGTTTTAATTTTCAGGACTCCTCAAAATATGGTTAATGTTTATGGTTAGTTTAGGTATATATATTGTTGACATGTGTGTGTGTGTCTGGTAAGGCAGGTAGAAGATAGCCAGTTAGGTTGATATCTGTGTTGCTCCTGACCGGCCACGCTATGCTGTTGTTGGAGAGACAAGGGGGGAATTAGTGGAGAAGGAAACTCACTCTAGTTAATTATATTCTGGTGAAGGATTGATGAAAGTGTGCATGTGAGTGGGGTAAAATAAGGAGGAGGGAGGGAAGGGGAGGGGGAACTAGAGATGGGGAGGGAGGGGAACTAGAGGTGGGAAGGGAGGGGGAACTAGAGGTGGGGAGGGGAGGGGAACTAGAGGTGGGGAGACATGTAGTGGAGGTGGGAGGGAGGAGTTGTAAGTGGTAGGGAGAGGAAGAGAATGATGACTTGAGTCTCTGCTTGGATGATCACACTGAGTGCTACTTACACTAGTGTGAGATGGGGGGGGGGGGACATAATGCTGGGATGTACCTAATATAGAGTGGTGCTCACCCTTTCACCCAGGAGTCATATTTAATGCAGTCCTCACCCAGAGATATTATATTTCAAGTATATTACCACACACACACAGTATAAAGTTAATTATGTTTTCTCTATTTCCATATTGTCAAGCATCAAACCTTGGCTATATAATGTTTTGTTCAAATTAGATACACTTATGGTGGTGTACAGTACAAGTGTGGAGTAAGCAGCTAACATTCCCCAGGTTTATGTACATTAATAACGCTGATGGACTCAACTAGTGTTCAAGGTCAAAGTAATGAAAACAATCGGCTCAATTAGTCTTACCTCTGTCCGGCACAACGGCTGGCACGACAGCTTGATATATACGGGGTACGGTAGAGAGCTGCTTCACCGATATAATATTAAAACTACACCTAATAATAAATGTTGACTTTGAAATGTTTAAAAAGAAATAATATTGGAAAAGATTTGTTGAGATAATGTTTAGTTAAGTGATGTTTCTACTAGGATTTTAAAGTGTGTCTGTTGTTCATTAGGTTAACTTTTATCCCTACAGTTGTTCATTGGGTCAACTTTTATCCCTACAGTTGTTCATTGGGTCAACCTTGGCATACAGAGCGATATAACATGATATACAGAGCCATGTAACGTGATGTTTTCCCCGGCAGAGAGAACCCAAAACGGCTCCTGGAGTGTTGGTGCGAGGTGGTGGGTCCCAAGGGAAGAGAGCGACCGGCATGGATCATCCAGAAGTTCCCCAACAGCTACGACATCGAAGAGGTCCTTAAAAGTGTTCCCCAGTTTGCCTTCCCGTGTTCGTTTGAAAGGTGAGGTCTGATAGTTCCTGGTACTGTACGCCTGTTGGGAGGACACGAGCGTCACGGTTTGTCATACGGTGTTTGTTTAGCGATGGTTTCTCTTGGTACGGGTTTCTTCTGTGAATGAACTATCACCTGGCCCCCAGCTGCCGTCGTGTCCCGTATTGTTGCTTCTGTTGTGGAAATTGTTCAGTTAATTGGTATAAGAACTTTGGCACAGAGCTTGTTAGGTTCAGGGAAAGGTTAGGTTAGGTTAAGGATAGTAAGACTTGACAGCACCTTATACACAAGTTCCCTGTGAGACTTGGCATGATCTGTATAGCCTTGTTAATGGTAGTTTACTTCTATGTTGAGGTCGTTGAAGGTTAAAAATTGTTGAGGTTACATAAAAATTCAGATATTTGTCGGGTAAACTAAAGGTTACTGCTCAGTTGTTCAGGTGTGGGAGTTAAGGTGTTGACTACCAAGGTACTTCAGGTAGAGGGAGACAGTCTGTGTCTTGGGAGGGAAAGTTGGGGGTGTTGTATGAAGTTGTTTGAGAGGAGAGAAATAAATTATTTGTAAATTTGTGTGTGAAATATTCTGCATGATTATTGTGTTGATGTGAGAATCGATTATTGACGGCTAATACTTTGGATTTGAATTAATGTTCTTTAATTAGCATATAAGAAAAGAATCATGAGTATTTTGTTGTATTTTTAAATAAATTTTTATGTGCCAGTTCCAATAGAATGAATAAATAGTGTAGAGCATTATGGTGTGGGTGTATTGTGTGGGTGTTCATAGAGACACTTGTATCTGTAGAGATATTTTGTTAAGATGACCCTTGAATGTGCAGCATCATGGTGTGAAGCGGTAAAGGCTACTGTCAAGTCACTGTACAGTATTAGAGGTCAAAGCCACATATGAAGGTGAAGGTTCTAAACTTTTTGTGGAGTATAACTTTATGGTAATTAAAGATATATTCATGGAACTTCACAAGACCATTTATCATTACTAGACAGAGACAAATGTGAAGGTCACAGCTGAAGGGCAAAGATTAAGTTTTTAGAATGTTTGTGACTTACCCATAACTACTGAACTAACTGGGTATATTATGACTAAGAGGGGTGCTTGTTGAGTGAGCTGCCCTTGTGGTTACTGGCAGCTTGTATTTAAGAAACCTTCCATGCAGGTTCTTATAAAATACAACCACTAAACTTTTGACTAATGTTTCCCTTCTCTTTCACAGCTCAAATGTCCAACACTTTTCTTTTGTACTGACAAGCCTGGACTCAAAATGGACGTACGGGTTCTGCCGTCACGCTCCAGGGGCAGAAACTGCTCTTGTGTTGCTCTCACATCTACCATGGCACGAGACATTTTACAAGTGAGTCACAAACACTATTAAACCCTGTATTGTGAAAGTATCTGTTTAATTACCTTTGTATAATATATAAAGAAGTATTAATTACATGCTAGTCTATTTAGAACCTTGGTTATATTGTGTGTGTGTGTGCGCGCCCTCCCTATCGGCCAAATAATACTTCCCTTCATCTCTTCACTTCTATCTTGGTCATCTCCTTTTGTATTGTCTGTTTTTTTCACTCACACTTTTATTCATCCTTACCATACCCATTCTCTGAGTGTGTCTTAAACATTGAATCACTCCTTCCTCCCCAACCACCTCTGTTTTCGTGGTGTAGGCTTGACATTATTCCTTTTGACCTTATTGGGTTACAGTACACATAAGATGATCGATATTTTCATGTTGGTGTCAGACGTATATAAGAGAGATGGATGTTTTAAGGAAGAATTTATATCCAGATGGTACGTCGGTCAGTGAGTCCCGTGTTTGAGCCACTTGTGTAGTGAAATGAATTTGTGTTGTTCAGGGCGATGGAGTGTTCTTGTGGCTGTTTGGAAGACATGCCATTTTTCATCATGATTGTTATTGATGTATTCTTGTACTTTTTCTACAGACTTCTCAACCACCTGTCGGAGATGATGAGCTCCGACAGGACGAGCGACATGGCCTCGTGTCTCCAGAACATCTACAAGTCGCCGGTTCCTCATCCGGGCTCGGAGATTACCGTACCTTACGGGGACAGCAAGGTAAGTCGAGGAAGGTCGTACGAATATAATTAAGAGACAGGCGAAAGTTGATATATGAGTTAAAAATGAATTAAGACTTAAGAGAAAGTAATGAATGAGAGAGGTGCAGTATCATAACAGAGATAAAGACGAGGCTGAAGTATTTAAAGCGTTGAGGAATTATCAGGAGATGATTGAGAGATTTTTTTTCCATTAAGGTTTGAACGGACCGCAGGATGGGGCAATATGATAGTTCATGACTTAAATCACAAGTGGAAGAACTTTGAGTGAACTGTAAAGAGTTGGCATGTGGTTAGGTAGAGAAGTTGTATTGTGTGTTGTGTGATTCAGGAAAATATTATGGTGGAATATATCGCTCCAGCTGACTGTCTGAAGAGTGTGAGTGTTACTTAAGTTTATATAAATTAAGTACTGTATTGTATAGTTAATTTCAGTTCACAGTTGTGGTTTAAGATAAGAGTGCTTCAATAATTCTCATCCAGTACTTGTTTCAATAATGTTTGTATAATATAGCCATCACAAACAATATGTGTGTGTACAGTATAGCCAAACAGTATAATGCATGTGTATTTTCTTCACAAATAGCATAATGTGTGTTTACAGTTACATGTATAGTCATCACAAGGAGTATAATGTGTGTTTATAGTCATCACTAGGAGTATAATGTGTGTTTATAGTCATCACAAGGAGTATAATGTGTGTTTATAGTCATCACAAGGAGTATAATGTGTGTTTATAGTCATCACAAGGAGTATAATGTGTGTTTACAGCCATTACAAGCATTATAACCTGTCATGATGTGTTTGATTGCTGGATTTGCTTAAAAGGAAGAGCTTGAATTACACCAGGAAGCAGTCACTGGGAGGTAGATGACCACGGAATGACCACAAATTTGGACTCTTAAGACAAAGTCGAGTTTTGACATGTGAGTTTATCGTGTGTGTGAATGTCTTGAGAAGATAGACTTGAGATGGTATTACTCCCTGCTTTTGTTTGATGAGTAAGTAACAGTTATTGGTCTGAATAAGCTCTCTCCTGCACAATTCTTCTCACAACCTGATTCCTAATTGGTGATTTATCTCGTAATATAACAGCGTACCACAGGGTGTCTCAGAAAACTGTACACACGCTGTTTTATGGATATTTGTGGAGATAAGTGTGGATGCTTGTGTTACAGGGTCCTCGCTTGTTGGTGTGCGAGGACTCCAACAAGTGAGGACGATGCTGCTGGTGTGGTACAAACATCCGTACGATCTCTGGGAAAATCTGTAAGGCTGAGTGTCTGTCTTTATTCTATTCGAGACACCCTGTATATTATCAGATAAATAATTGGTCAAGGATAATGTTTACGCTTATTGATGTCTGCCCTAACACGCTCTCTCCACCAGCTGCCATTACTACATTCATTCAGTGTATTTTTGATTCTTTATATGCATATTTTATCAACTTTTCCTCTCCAGTTTTACCCTACATAATGATGGATGACATTGATGTTGTATACTAAGTAACTTGCATCAGTACAGTACTCTTGGCTAGATATTAACCCTTGATGCTCTGCCTTGCAGTTCTTTGTAGCTCAGTGTCCAAACCATCTAAAACTTCCAACCATCCCAGAAAATGTAAGTTATATGTCCTCTTTGTTGGTAAGTCTAGCTGCTGCTGTTGTCTGGGGCCATTCTGTTTAAAGGGGAAAGAGAGGCTATAGTATAGTGCTCTAGTGAGAGATTAATAGTAATATCACTGAAGAAAATAGTTATGATGATAATAGTAATAGTTATGATGATAATAGTAATAGTTATGATGATAATAGTAATACCTGGTACCCAGTAATAATATCAATAAACGATATAAGGATATATTAGCTAATAGTTTGCTTGAATTATAGTACATTATTCTAGACACAAATTTCACCCAAATAATACAATTACTCAGACTACAGGAACCCTCGCATCATTTCAGCGGAACCTCTCGGAGTACTACAACGCCGTGGATACAAACAACATGATAATTATATTCGCATCGATGCTGTACGAAAGACGGATCATCATGATGTCTAAACGTCTCTCTAGGCTGTCTGCGTGTGTCCAGGCAGCCAACTCTGTCATCTACCCCATGCAGTGGCAGCACATCTTTATACCCGTGTTGCCGCAGCACCTCCTCGATTACCTCCTGGCCCCCATGCCTTTCTTAATAGGGGTCAACACCTTACTCTTGGCGGTGAGTTTACTGCCTCTCGTAATCTTGGCGGTGTGTTTAATTGGTCCAAGTAGCAGTGTGTTTGTGTTAAGTAGCAGTGTGTTTGTGTTTGGTCCCAGTAGCAGTGTGTTTGTGTTTGGTCCCAGTAGCAGTGTGTTTGTGTTTGGTCCCAGTAGCAGTGTGTTTGTGTTAAGTAGCAGTGTGTTTGTGTTTGGTCCCAGTAGCAGTGTGTTTGTGTTTGGTCCCAGTAGCAGTGTGTTTGTGTTTGGTCCCAGTAGCAGTGTGTTTGTGTTTGGCCCAAGTGGCAGTGTTTATGGCTCAGAATTTATATTATTGTGTTTGTAATTCAGAACTATATGACTGCATTTAGATAATTTTCCTGTATACATTAATAGCAAGAACTGCAGTACAGTATATGGATGATAAATAGTGTCCGGCTTGTTGTATGAAGACTTTACGTACACTATTATATATCTTACTTTTTCAGTTCTGGTTCATTGAATAAGAAATAGTAAACCGAACATGGGTTTCTTTTTGTATTGAATTGGAAGGATAATATTTTTGTTAATTTACTCTTAATTCACTGTAAAAAAAAATTAATTATTGCACATAAACAAGGCATGATATTGGCTCTTAGGAATATGTCAGTATTGATGTGCAGTATTGTTCCATTGATACTCTCCTCTCTTGTATGTGTTATGGTGTATGTTATTAGTCACTATGTGTAATTGTTGTATATGCTTGAGGGTTAAGTGTCGGCATGAAGGTGGTGGAACAGAAGGCATCATATCTCACAGGACGATGACTATCTCATCCTATCTCTTGTGTCGTTGCAGAAAGTACAAATGGATGACGTAGGGGAAGCTGTGATATTAGACGCTGACAACAATACTGTCAAGACGCCCTTTAATGATGTAGACACCTTGCCTGATGAGGTGGTTATTAATCTCAAAAGAAATCTGAAGTCGTCAAACAACATGCTCGGCGACAGTGTTGCTCGTGCGTTCCTGCGCGCGCTCGTCCAGCTCATAGGCAACTACAAAGAAGCATTACAGTTTAGAGAAGAAGATTCGAGAATAACTTTTAATAGGGAGAAGTTTGTTGCAATCCGTCCTCCAAATTTCCAGCCATTTGTCGAGAAAATGTTGGAACTTCAGATTTTTCAACAGGTTTGGGAGATTATTTAGTGTTTAAAACAGCTTTTAAAAACAACAACTTAAGTTTATTTTAATTCCTTTGTTTGTGGTGGTAGACATTTGTCTCTCTCTTTTTATTGCTCACTTGCAGATGTACCCAGTAAAGTATTTCTCTAAATATATCAATAGATTGTGATTCACCTGTAGATGGCAGCCGTCCTTAGTGGAAGTTAGCTGTAGGGACAGCAGCCATCATGTCTGGAAGTTTCTTATTTCTTGCAGTCTATACTTGCCTATATTGGGGGTGGTAGGGAATCCTTAGCTGTTAATGAAAAGTCAATGTAAATTATTATTTAAATGTAACACAAATTTCATTAAAAAAATTACTTTCATTGCAGTTCATTGAAGAAAGATTAGAACGCCTTAACTCCGGTAAGCAAACTTCGGATGAGTTTGAACTAGAAGTAAGTGTGTATTGTGAAAAGTCGTCGTCCAAGGTGAAGCAGCAGTACAAACAGTTTGTCACTAATGTGCGCAAAGAGGGCGGTGCTATAGTGAAGACCATGAAGAACAAGGTAGGCACTAACTACCTATAAGAGAAAACCATGTAGGAATTTTTCATTTAGGGAGAGGGAGGGATTGTAGGAGGAACAACTTGAGATAAGAATATTAGCATAATGTTTCACTCACTATTAGGTAGCCTCTCTCTCTCTCTCTTGTTTATTGCCTCATAAATAACGTTTATAATAGTGAGTCACCCTCTTCCCTGGTGATCAACTCAGGGTGTTATTACAACTTGAATTAGGTATTGTAACCAGATTGGGTTTTCTAGCGTAGCAATACATTTATGCTTTAGAGTACCATTACAATTATGAGGAACAACCGTGTATAAGATTAGAATTACAGGTAGCTAATTGAGATGTGTTTCATGCCAATTTTAGTCAAAGTTTATGGATATTAAACACTAACATTTCTAACACAGGTAGAGACATCTATAGTAGGTGAGGAATTTGTTGAGTAGCGTTTAGGAAGTTACAGGACGTTGGTTTTGAGCGCTGCATTAACCTGTCCGCTGATATACTGTCCAGGGTGTTCATAAATTACCCAATGTAAAAGTTAATAACCTGTACAGTAATCTCACAGTTATTATACCACAGATGAAGACTGCACATGTGGAAGGCTTCTAAAACAAGGAGAAAAATTCTGAGGTGTTCTTCAAGTATGATGAAATAGGTTGTTCTGTCTATAATGTTGCGGATGTTATTAATCTGTAAAATGAATTGGATATAATTTATGGACACCTTGTATAATTATAATATCATCATCATTATCACCACCATCATCATTATCACCACCACTGCCACCATCATCATCATCATCATCATCATCATCATCATCATCATCATCATCATCATCATCACCACCACCACCATCATCACCCCTCCATCCTATGATACATAATTTCTTTGCCGAATTAATATTTATTTACAGATATTTAATGAAGCGGGTAACCTCTAGAAGCTAACTACCAATTGGTGCTGGCTGTTAAAATACACTACTCATAAGTTTAGGCTTTATTTTATTTGTTATTATTTTTATTAAGGTGAACCAATAGTAAGAGGTGTCTTATATCACACATGGTTGGTTCTGGAGACACTCACTAACATACACATGGTGAAGGAGTGTAGGGAGTGTTATGTATACCTGCGCTCACATATACACCTTACATGTATACTCTACTCTCACCTGTGCACACTTTCATACACTTCCACATAATCAATGATACTATAGGTTAATTTAAAGAGTTGTTTTCAGTGATTCATATCTCATTTGTTGTATTATCAGTAATATATTTGTATTAATTATAAAGAAAAGTGTTATAATATTGACATAGCTTTTGAAGTTGGTGATGTAATGCAGAAGAGTATGACGGTATCTTATATATTTATTGTATATAAATTTTGTATTAGTGTAAATAGTGTGAGCGTAGCAATCATTAAACTGCCTGACAACATTAATGGGTAGTCCACATAGGTAATTAAATACCTCTGCTTTATCCATTGTAGAGCCCGTTTAGACACCTGAAAAGTAACAGTAACACCGTGAGTACTGCTGTGGTGGTTCTGCAGAATGTGTTTTGGTATCACATTTTTCTTCCATTAATTACACTGTTTTTATTTGTTTATTTTTAATGTGGGACTTGAAGATTTTGTCAGTCATTTATTCTGCTGCTATTATTTGGTTTGATTTTCTAAACTTGTTGGGCAGAAGGGAGGCAGCCCTTCAGTTGTCAGGAGTCACTCAACGCGAGGCCCAGTCGACTCCCGGCAGCTGAGGGGCTCACTTGGCTTGTTTTGGGCTTGCTTCTTATAATTATGGGACCATGTTCTTTGCAGACCAACCCTGCTGTTAAATCTGCTGTTAAAAGTGTAAGTAGTGTTGCAGAACTAACATTTTATTCTATGCTGTTGACCTCATTGTGGGTTGTAACATCCCAAACACTCATTTTAATTTTACCCTTAATAATAATTGCAGTTCATTCATATTAGACTATACCAGAAGTCATATCTCTTGATTTGTTTTTATTTAATTCAAGTATTTCGAATAAATGTTTCCAGAAATGTTAAAATTTACTACAGTACATTACTGTACTATACAAGAAATGTTTCATTGGTATTTTGCATCCTCCAAAACCCATGCTATCTTTTAGATATATGCTATACTGTACTGTAGTCTTATCCACTGAGAATCAAGGCTCTTCAGGGACACTCTCCATCAGTTATGTCAAGTAATTTACTCTGTGTCTTCCAAATTAAAAAAAAATCCAGAACTTGGCAAAATTGTGACGAAAAGTTTGATATTGTCTTCTTCGTAGTTATAGAAGACACTTTTAAACTTTTATACGAGACATTACATACTTATAACAATTATTTTAAAGTTAATGATAAACTTATACAGAAAGTGAGTAGGATATATATATTTTTTTTAAGTTGTACAAGGAAGGTCACATTCTGAAGTGTCTGTGATGTAGTTAACTGTGTGTAATATCAATGTATTACTATACCTGTATGTTAGTGCATCGTACAGTTGGTATGTGTGGCGACCGATCGATGGGCGGAGAGAACTAGATAACATTACACTAGTGGTCTGTCTTACCAATCCTCATAGATATTGCACCTCCGAGGGGACCAACCACACAGCTTCTAATTACATTTACCGATAGTATTGTTCACCATCCCCCTTCCTCCCCTCTCTTACACCCAGTAATATCCCTCCCATTATCCCCTCATCCCAAACTATGTGGTCAGTGTCCTATTTTCTTGATTTACACAATAGTTAATAGCATACAACACACTCACACTATTACAGGGATTTAGGAACACAACCACATGCTCGAATTGATAAGTATTTGGTCACACTAAAAAATCAGCGAGTCAATTTAATTCCACTTGTATTGCCGACTCTTTTAGAACTACACATCTTACAGAACACTGACTTTTATACCTTACAGTAAGCAGGACACGTAAATTATGGCTCCTTAGTCTTGTACAGTACGTCGTCCGCCTCTTCCATATATATTAAATGTTCCCACCATTCCCTGTCCTTAAAGTTAGTTATGGAGTATAAAAGTGTCATAATAGTTGGCAGTAATTAATAGTTCATTGTTTTCTTGTGATATTTTCTTTTATCGTAGTACAGTAAGTGGAGCCTTAAATGTTTACGAGGATTTTCTTATATATTTCAAATAAAAAAGTAACAAATCTATTTTTTTTTAGTTCATCGTCCCTAATTTTTATTTATTGTTAAGTGGAAAGTATGATATAGTGAAACCTCCATATAATGAACCCTCGATATAACGGACTCTCCTCTCCATGTAGTCCGTAAAATAGAGGTTACACTGTAGGTATTAAACGTATTATGTTACCGATTATTGAGTTAGAATATATTGGTCTCTTGATGTCTTTGTATTTTAAGTGTACTGTATAGTCTGCATAGTAGTCAGTAGAGAACAGGGACTTAATACTGCATGCTCAAAGGGACTAGTTAGTTAATTAGTTATTAAATCTGCTTCAATCATATTTCCCTCTGATGATAAGAATGGACTAACATACCTTCACCTCGCCGACGTAAATGGGTTTGTCGTGATCCATTTCTCTTGCCTCTTTTCTCTGCTTGGCTTCCTGTTTTACCCCTGACTATTTTTTATTAGAGTTTAGTATGAGTTTCTGTTATTTTATGCTTGGTGACTATAATTGCATGACTGGCCTGAACACAATTTATATACATATTAGACCCGAGATGCTCACACTGGATCCCTATGAGCCATGGGATCGTGTAGCTGATGAAACAAAAGGTATTCCTCTCAAAAACATAAAAATAAATAAGAATGAAAGTAGAGTAAGGTTTATCAAAAGAGATTTACCATTGTTGAGTAAGACACTACATTAGATTTGAAAGTTTGGGGTAAAAATATAATTCATGGGGCTTTATTTACCTTGATGAGAGTATGATAGAGAGTTTGACTTAAAAAAATAGTTATAAAATACATTAGTACATAGTTCATATTGAGACAGTATTGTATTATATGAACATTAGGAAGGAACATTGTGTTGAGGTTTGGCTGGGGTAAGAGGCACATTTTTTTCTGTGAGTTATCGCACATTATGATTGCCCTAAGTTACGCTTTATTTTCTTATCCTTTGACACCCCAGGAAAATATTTATAGCATTCTTCATAAACTGCCTCATGATGTAAAACCTTTCTCTAAATCTCTGCTGTAGTATTTAAGCTTTAAACTGAGATGTCTAAAATAACTTGCTATATATATAAAACTTCAGTCGAGGTTAGTATTTCATAATGACTCTTCTAATTTACCAATGTTGCATAAAGGTAGAAAAATGCTGACTTTACTCCTGTGGTTTTTGGTAGGTAACTAAAGGTAGCAAACAAGTGAAAGAGAAGAGCAGACAGACGTACAAGGACCTGAGAGGGAAGATAAAGGACTTCCAGCAGCCCAGGGTGGAGGATGGTACACTGCCACCAACCTGGATCAATGGTGAGTGTTGGTGCTGACTTGTGTTTCATTGGTTGTGTTGAGAGAAGGGATAACTTGAGCTCGTCGTGGATTATAGTACAGTGCCATCTATATCTGTGATTCTTGTGTTGCCTTGGTTGTGTTGAGAAGATGAGCGGATGAAAGAACGTATATGTGAGGAAATTGAGAACTAAAGTGGCAGATCAGTAGTTAGCTGTGTGTGGTGAAGTGAATGATTGATCCATAGTGACTATTGGTGCCTCAGTAGATCACAAGGTACACCACCACCTTAGTGAACACCGACTTTTAACTTGTTCTGGGGAAGTAAGGAGTGGTCACCAGTAGAGATGTACTGTTGTATCGGCATCGGCCAAAATAATGGTGTCGGTACGTCTCTAGTCGTTGGTGTGGTATCTTGATGGCCAGCGTTTAACAATCCAGAAGGTGGGTGGTAGAGAGATGTTCTAGGTTGAGTGTATCTTTACATGAGTCACAAGTCATTGAATGGCCAGCAGAATGAATATTTCTTAGGAAGGGAGCTGGCAGTGTTAATGACCCTGGAAGATGAACCTGTAACCGCCTTAAGGCCCAGTATTGTTTAACAGTATGAGATAGACTTTTTGGAGTGGAGGAAATTTTAGCAGAATATTGTATTCTTTGGTTAAGGTGTTGATGAAGTGTTTCCTCAATATCTTTAATTAATCACCTTATTATAACAAATATCTGTGATGACAGGTGAGTCTCCACAAAAGCCTCGGTCAGCGCCCTCATCTCCCGTCCTCGGTGTGAAGCGGCGGCCACGGACGGTCGGTGGCAACATGGCCGGATACTCAGCTAAAGCTACGTACAAGAGAGCTTCTCAGATTAATATTAGAGAAGACTGCATTTTACCCGGGTAATTAACATATTGCATTGTTAATTTCATACATACTGAACTATATACGTACAGTACCTGCATTGTCCATATACATGCTAAGCTGTTTACCTGTATACATACCGAATCACTGTAAACTAGTATGACAGTTTAATAGTATAAACATCTTTCTAGCTATATCTCTGTATGTCTGACTGTCATCTTCAGAGTATCTTGTTCATTCCAAAATTACTTTATATCTGTTTGAGTTTCATCTTCAGCTTCATCACAAGACCTACTCTACCTGTCTCTTGTTATAACACATGTATTTGACCAATGAACTTTTAGCCAGTTTGTTGGGAGGAACAAGATCAGTACTCACCTATTTCTAGTAAAATAATAATAATAATAATAATATCGACGACTACTAATAATAATAATTTCATCTCAGATTCATTATAATACCTACATTTTATATTGGTAATTCTACACTGACAATTCTTAACAGGGCCCCTAAGTATGAGCTAATTGACACTGACAGTGGGTTGATGTCTCCGGGCTCCACAGACAGCCTCAGCACGCCCTCCCCTCAGAGCATCGACCTCATAGGTATGTTAGTCTCCTTGTGGACTACGATGTACTGCAGTATTATGAGTTTGAAATGTTAGTTAATGTTTTAAGGATGTTTTCTTGTTATTTTCTACATGTAAAGGAAGTAATTTTCTTGAGACAATATTATCAGTACATAAAAAGTTATACAACATAAAAGAACAAAAGTTCAAAATTCACTCGGTCATTCTCTTCTTCCTGGAGGTGAGATGGAGGAGATTATCCGTGCCAAGCTTGGTCAGGACAGTGAGGTGGATGGGGAGCCAGGTCACAGCAGCACGGGAGGTAGCAACAGTGCCACGAGCAGCGTACACAACAGCCCTGGCTCAGAGTCTGCCTCGGGGTCAACCTCTACTGTCACCATGCTGCAGTCTCTCAAAGACCATCCTCCATCACTCATGGCTTCAAAAAGGGTAAGTCAATGATGTTTGAACGTGTGAGATGATTTTGTGGTTTGGCTTAATATCTCTGACTTGGTCTTAAACTCTTAAGGATTAACTCATTAATTTTTATAATATCACATGTGGAAGGAAGGAAGGACATGTCAAGCAAACACTGAAGAGGCATCATTATACTGCACTCAGATGTTGATACAAGAATTAGTTTTCAAATTCCTGAATTCATTATTTACTCTGGAGTGAACAAGTAGTTGCCTCTTAGTCTTACAAAGATTATTTCATTACATATGACCGAGTTGTTCTGGTAATGAAAGCAACAAAATAGCTTTTAAGGTGTTTATAGACATGAGTACACTACAGTAAGTGTTGGGTTGTACAGGTGTACATGTGTGTGACTAATACAGTAATTGGTATTTCATGTTATCACTTGTCCCTGTCAAGCATACTAAATTTCCTCACATAACTGGTAACCATCAGGTTTTGCAGTCACAACAAGCTTCTTGTTTTTTTAACGGTACTAATGTTGGGGAAGCTCCTGTGTATAGCTTTAATTGTTGTATAACAGGGATGCCTTTTAGCTGCTGGGTGCAGTGGTGAGGCATATCAGAATGTGTTGTTTTCTTTTATCCATTTTTTTTCTTGAAGATATTGTTTCTTAAGGAATACTATACCAAGAAACAAAATTAAATGGATAGACTCGAGACCATATATAACAATATTTACAATTGACACTTGGAAATACCCTGTACAGTACACATATTTTGTTATACATGCCTTAGTGAGATGCTGTTAATGTGTAGGTTCTATATAGTGTAGATATAAATTGATAGTTTCCTTCATGGTGTGGCCCTCCATGGAACAACTACCATGCCTGATATAAAGGGTTTGTCCTTCCTTCTCACGATGACTTCCTCTTGGATGATCTGCTGCATATTCTCATAATCATTTTAAATAACGCTATTTTCTCTCTCTCTGATTACCTTTCTTTCCTGTCTCTTATTTCCCGTTGTGTGAGACAGCCCTTGGCATTTCACACACAGTCTTACTGTTTAGTTGAAGCAGTTGGGAACAATTTGATTTGTATTTTTCACAAATGCAAGCCAAGCCAATTTTTTTTGCAACTGCACAGGATGGCTGGAATTAAGAGTGACAAAGATTCTACCCAAACTGTCATTTATGTGTGAGCCAAGCAAAGCCAGCATGTAGAAGCCTTCAGTTAATGATTCTGACATTGCCTTAACACTTAGCTCTTAAAGGTGTGGAAATGACCCAATAATGCTTCTGAATATGTCTACTTTGTGATAATTTTACTTTAAGCAATTTTATTTTAACCTACCATTGGTGTCATCAGTATGGTTGACAGGTTATAAACACATATTACAAGAGTGCGATGTATGTCTTTGTCTTGTGGATCGATTTCTAACTCAGGTATATATTTTTTTTTCTCAGCTCCTATACTAATTGTTTAGAATGGATCAAGGGCACAAACAAGGGGAGGGGTGAGTGATGCAGGACAAGAGGAGAATGTTGAAATAACCAGAAGAAACACACACACACACACACCAAAATGGATCTTTCACCTCTTCAATGATGGTAAACACCTTCTATAATGTACCAGGCAGATCTTACAACATACTGGACACCATCGCTTTCATCATTACTTCTCGTATTTCCTGATGTTGTGAATATTTATACAGTGCTCACACCTTTATCGTCTCACCACCAAAACCATTTGACAATTTCTACACCGGTATACATGGTTGGTTCAGACACGTCTCACTGTTACACTCCTTTTAATGTCTAGTATTGGAATTTTACCCTCTGCAGAATACACCAAAATATCATAGTTTCTGGTTAGGTTCATTCTCTCAGTCACTTTACTTTAAATGGGTTTTTTTTATGAAAGTTCTAGGTTATTTATTATTATTTTTTCTTGTATTATTTGGTTTTAGTCTTCTAGGCTTTAGTTTAATTTGGAGGCATATGACCTAGGCTGTTGCATCGCCAGGGAAGTAATTACCACAATCAGTCAGTCACTTCACAGTACATGTAACAAGTTTCTAGACCCAGGAATTGTGTGACAGTCTCCACTCAGTGCTGCCTTGGCTAAAGTCTTTATTTACACTTATCTCTTGTTCTCAATTGACATACCTAACATTATCCCAGGCCCATTAACATTAGATTCATCCTACATACAGATACAGGTACTCAAGCCGTCATTAATATCATTGTAATAGGCTCTTAAGAGCATTTTTTTTATTTTTTAGTTATCAAGTTACATTGACGCTCATTTTCAGCTTTATTTTTAATACCTATGGGAAAAAGTCGGTGGGAGAAGGAGAGACGAAAAATTTTCCTATTTGTGAAATTTAAAAGACTTTGTAAAAATGTTATGGATAAATACTGAGAGACTGTACTGTATTGGCCTTCCTCTGGTGATATTCTGATCTTATTAGGATTTTATAGGATTTTTGTTTCTAATTTTCATTCATTGGCTTACTGTAAACTGATTAGTGCCACCTCCTCTAACTTTCACTCTTGTGGTGCCGGGGATGTGTGTGTGTGAGAGAGAGAGAGATACTACCAGTACTTCTTGGGTTTGTTGCCTGACTCATGTGTTAATCCTAAGAGCGGTACAGTATTCAAGGTTGTTCATCTGGTCCGTGTAGGAAATTCAACTCCTCCCTGCTTATTGTCCCGAAATGAACCGCACGCATACCTAAAGTTGAGACTCTGGCCGTAATTGGTTAAGTTGTGTCGTAAAGTTGTGGACGTAGAGGTTGATTAGTTACGCAGTAGATGAAGAACTCTTGTTTAAATTTGCATACTGTATAAAACTGTTATTTCAGCTTACCAAATTCTAGGCTGTTGATATTCAGTATGTAAATTGGATAAGTTACGAGTGAATGATATACAGCTAGACCCCGACTTACGACTGCTTCGACTTACGACTGCTTCGACTTACGACCGCCGCAGTTGTGACCATTTTTTTTTTTTTTTTTTTTTTTCCCAAATGACACACATTTTCTATACCGAAGCGTTTCCAGTTAATGTAGTCTCCATGTATAATTAGAAAATTATGGGGGCCCCCATGTACATTCAGCTGACTACATTAAAGGTAAGTGCTCAGTCACACTGTATCCATTCCTCATTATTTATTACTTTTACTGTACTGTATTTCATTGTAGATTTTTTTAAGTATTTTTTTTTTTTTTTTATCTATGTCGGACTTACGACCATTCGGACTTACGACCTGGATTTGGGTCCCTAACCCCGTTGTAAGTCGGGGTCTAGCTGTAGTTTGTTGTATATCAGTTAATGAAAAGGGAGGAGGAGGAGGAGGAGGAGGGGGTAATTAAGAATACTGAACTGAGAATAACTGAGAGAGGAGATAGAAATGTTGAAGAACAATATATTTAAATAAACATGTAAATAAGTGAAGAAATTAAGCCTGGAGAAACAGTTACTCTGTGTGTGTGTGTGTGAGGGAGGGAGGGAGATAATGGGACAGCTTGTTGTGATGGTGAGCGCTCGTGGTCACCTACGCACTTAATGGCCATTTTCTGCTCGCCTTTGTGTCCAGGATGGCCAATAATGCATATATTTACCGATCATAATACTTATTTGTTATAAATAATTCATTTAGAATATTTCATTTGCATTATTTTCATAAGAAGTGCTCGGCGACACACACAGTCTGTCGCCAGGCTGTCTGGCTGTCTTTGTGTTTGGTAGAGCAAGTAATGCATAAAATAATAATAATTCCATAAATAAATACATTTATAACATAATCATAGCATAATTTTCCAGTAATACTACACTACAATACAGCTACACTACTTTTAGTAATATTACTTTGATACAACATGATAAAATGGACAAACAATGAAAATGAAACAAACAAAAGTAGGTAATTACGTTCAGGAAGCTTCCCTGTGGCCGAGGTGTGGCGTGACAGGCAAATAGTCACGCTGGAACCTGATAACCTACGCTGGGCACTGTAAACAGTGGTGAGAAAAGGCATGCATTCTGGAACGTCACCCTGGGTGTAAGGGTCATTAATGAGCAGCTGTGGGGTTGACGTCTGTGGTTTAATCTCATGTTATATTTAATGCAGAAGTATTTTGACACTGAAACATATGCTTCTCTGTTACTCTTTACATTGTGACTCCTCCTGTAGTACAAGTTGACCATATTTATTGCCTCAACTCAGACAGACCAACATACACTAATACACAGTCTGATAACAGTGCCTTGACCCATCTCTTAAGTCTGTACTGCTGCAGCTGCTGACTCACAGTGCTCGTGTTTCATGATCAATATTATCAAAGTACAGGTTTAGTTTATAAGGGAATTAATTTATATACAGGTACTGTATATATTTTACCATACAATCTGTTTCCTGTGTTTGAAATTGTATTTTTTTAAGGAATGTAATTGTCTCATAAGTTTGGAACGTTTCAAATATAATTGTTATGTGTGAGATCAAGTGACACACTTTCAATTTTAGTCATTTGTTATTATGATTGATTGGTGCAAAATAATTATGAAAGATTGTTCAGGTACTGTATTTGATTAGTAATTCAGGTGTATATTAATCATGGCTAGATGTTGAGTTAAAAGTAATAATGATTAGTATTAATTTTTTAAGTACAGTACTTGACAAAATATTTATGCATACTTGTTTAGCCAAATAATGATGAGCAATTGTTTAAATACAAGAGAATTGCTAATTTTTTCATTCCAAAATAATAATAATTAAAGAATGATTTTTATGAATAATAATGGCGAGTACAGGTTGATTATGGCAGGAACAATATACTGTACTGTAATTGTTCCTTGTATCCATTGCCCTTAATAATAGTGAATAATTCTTTGGGCACAGAATAGTTTACATCTGCCTCTTCATTTCTTTTCTTATGGCTTAACCAAGTTTGTTTGGTTTCTGGGCTGTTAATGAAATCAACTTGTCTATAAAACTGTGCATGTGTTGCTCTCAGTTGTTAGCAAGAGGACACAGTAATGGCTTGGCTCCTGTCTGTACAGTGTAACACAACCCTTTGTCTTGAGGTCTTGGTATAACCTTCACATAAAGATTTTCAGCACCAGCATCCTATTTCATCTGCCTTCTTGAGTGGGTACAGTTCTTTCTGTATTGAGAACAAATTGAGGTTCATTATCAAGCAAGAAGTATACACTGTACCTGGAATGGTGTGAATAATACCGTATTTTTATTATTTAAGGCGTATTTCTTTCTGATGTTTAAAATTGTTGTGTGTAATCAACTTTCCTTCATTATATTCTTGTGATTTCAGCTAAGAAAGTCACTCACTATCCCATCTTATTTGGCCTTTAATAACGAACCTGCAGCCTGGATGTTCAAAGGCAATGTGTACCGTGGGGTGAGTTGCCTCGTGTTGACTGCTGCTGCAGCTAAGCCTTGTACATCATTAATTGCCTATGCAGCTATGGATGCAATACACTCAGTGATGACATAGATAGATGAACTGTATGGATTGCTCACATTATTATCTATAAACCAACATGTACATATAATCTCATAAACTGTGTGACATTTCAGTACAACTTTGATAATCAGAAACTTGCCTCAGTTTGGCTTTGGAAAAACAAAGAATTTCTAGATTCGTTTTTCTTAATACCCTTTGGTAACATTGCATAGCCAGAGAAGTTTTGTCCGTCTCTTTCCGTGATAATTAATGCACGACGGCAGGGAAAATGTACTTGACTTTGTCCTCTTGAGCAAATGAGTTTGTTAAATACAGTAGTGAAGAGTATCAGTGGTCACTTGTATGTTTGTGTTATCTTTGTTTGATAGTGACACAACACCACAATACAGTCACTGTCAGTTCCAACACCATACAAGCTTCATGTTCCAGTACTGTGTTGATGATTAGCTGGCGTGATGATCAGAGTTGTACTGTTAGTTGAGACATAAAGGAGAGAATGATCACCTCACTCCTCTTAGCATGTAGGATGAAGAAGTAAACAGTGATGCCATTGTTGGTGTTGATTTTATAACTAAACCTTTTCTTTAACCTTTTTGCCGCATTTCACGCACTTGCCATATTATTCTGGCTACCCCCAGATGATTTTATTCAGCTTAGGGTAACATCCCGTGGCGAAAGGGTTAATGAAATGCTACTGATAGTGATAAAATGTTCTACATAAAGCTTCACATTGTTTGGGAATCATAAAACATTGTAAACACATCAGCTGCCATAAAGAATTATTCCTCTGTGTCCGATATGACTGTTGAGGGGTTGTGTTATATTTGCCGCCACTTCAGATGGAAGATGATTATTTTAGCTAATGGACAAATGAAACATCAGAGCACAAAATCCACGTTACTCTAAACATCTGAGGATTAGGTTTAAAGAAGGAGTCATTAAAATAAGAGAATCTTTTAATACAGGAAATATTAACAAAAGCTGACAGGAAATATTAACAAAAGCTGAACCGAAACTACTAACAAGAGTACAGAACAGTTACTCTAGACTTATGCTTTTTCAGGCTTGTCATACTTGGCTTTTGCGCTTGAAAGTTGGCAGAAAATTAAACAAAAGAATGACATGATTTAATTTGTTTATTGATGAAGATATTTATTTATTTACAGGAGAACTTTTTTAGCGTGACTACCGGAACTTTTTAACGTGACTACCAGTACTTTTTAACATGACTACCGGTACTTTTTAACATGACTACCGGTACGTTTTAACATGACTACCAGTACTTTTTAACATGACTACCGGTACGTTTTAACGTGACTACCAGTACGTTTTAACATGACTACCGGTACTTTTTAACATGACTACCAGTACTTTTTAACATGACTACCACTATGTTTTAACATGACTACCAGTACTTTTTAACATGACTACCGGTACTTTTTAACATGACAACCAATTATTATCTCAGGTTAACTCCTCATTCTTGTCCATACTTTATATTTCTCTTACACTCTCTCTCTCTCTCTGTTCCTTAATCTCACCTATTCTATCTTTATCATTAACTTTATATCCTTATTCCTCCTCCACTTCTTTGTCTTGTAACTTCTCTCTCTCTCTCTCTGTCTCTATGGTCTTTCTCCCCTTGTGTTTTGACTTCCCACTATCTTTCTTCCCTCTTGGTCTTGCATTATTGGGTTTACATATTATCCCTGTGTTTCTAGTAGTTCATGGTGCTAGGTTTGTTGTCTTAGGTGGACATACAAGCCAAGACCAGGAGAAAGTAAAGGAGCTATATCTTACTCTCCTAATGTTAGTGTTTGATGGGATGAGGTTACATATACAGGATCCAGTCTCTAGTAATTTTGTATGATCTTCCATTTTTTTAAACCTGTTCTTACTACTGGGGGAGGGGAGGGTGAAGAGAAGGTTAAGGTAGGTGAGTGGAGATCCGGCTACATTGCCTCCTAGTGAACCATCGGCTTATTGTTTAGTTTGACATGTTTTCACTACTCGGGTCATAAGGCCGAAGGAACTTATCTTCAGTGTGGGGTGTTTTTCCAATTGTCATTCTCTTGATTAGATTATTCTTTCGTTTTTTTCCTCATCTTGAAGATTTCATGAGGGTTATAGTACAGTAATTGAGTTATGCTTCCGATTTGAGATTTTATACTTTAATATACCTGTGCTTGTATTGTTAAGTTAACCTAGTAAGACTCCAAAACTTATATCTGTGAATAATAGTCATATCTGTCTGTCTTATTTCTGTTTTGATGTATTCCTGACAAAGTGTATTGAGACTTGTAACAGACCACATAAGAAGAATTACACAGTAGTACGTGACATAAAGAAATCTAAAATACATTAAAAACTCTTGAATACCAAATGAATACTGGAGGCGGCTGTAGTGAGTCTTAAATGAGGCGCTCCCATTGAATCAACCAGTCGCACCCAAATCAGATTCTTGCATCAACAGGAGGTCCGACTCTCTCTCTACCCAATAAACCCTGTATTGGGAATGCCTCATTATTAAGTAGTACAGTAAAGGTCCAGTACTATCAAAAACTACTTCCTAATTAACAGTAAAGTCAGTTCCAAGTCCCATGGATACTAAATATACCAGGTAAATCTCGAGAAAAATCATCAATTAGCAGATAGTTTCCTTCCCTGGCTGATATCACGTGTTGGGGCAGAGAAGATATCGAACAGAATCCTCCCTGAACCAAACTGTTAACCTAAAAATTTCTTTTAAAATAATAATTAAAAAAATTCCTATTCAGAATACTGTATCTGTTAATCACGAGTAATTTTTTATATACAGTATCGTAAATCCACTTATGAGTTGACGTGTTGAGTGATAAAGTGGACCATGGTGGTGTTTCACAATAAAGGGAACAACAAGTAAAATATATTATCCTAAGATGTAGGTTTCTATGTATTTCTCCATTATATCATTATAGCAGTAATGGCATGTGAGTGATGTAGTGTTGGTCTGAGTTTATAGTAAGGAACACATGTTAAGTTGATATTGTTTCACTACCCCCATGTACTGTACCATCCTCCAGGTGTTAACATTGAAACTCTCTAACTCTGGCATCTGATAAGAAAATGCTGTACAAATTTATGTTATCTTTGAAGTAATACTGTACAGGGTGTCCATAAATTATTTGACTCAATATAAAACTTAATAATATCAAAAGTATTAAGATAGAACCCAGTCTTATGAGTTCTTCAAGTATAATAAAACTGTTGTGTTGTATTTATATACATTTTTTTAAGTTAGGAATTATAAAATGGGTAAAAAAAACTTATGCACATCTTGTACATTAAAACAAAACTTTAAAAAAAACTTAATAATGAAGCTTTAAGAAAATTCAGTGAATGCAAAAAATAAAACCATAAACTTATGCTTAAAATTGGTTGATATGCTTGACAGACACATGCATTAAACAGGTTAAATGTAGTTTTGTTTTGTGTTGTGTGGTGGTGTACTCTGGGTCTTGGGCTTCTGGCACTGTATATAGTCACGATGTTTCTCTGGTGGAAGTCTTACAGTGCCACAGTGTTCCCTTCAGTAATTTTGGAGTGCCTTACTTGTTCATTTCACACGAGTTATCTTTTACCACATGTATATAGAGTAGGATAGTCGTAGGAGGTCAGTCGGAGGCCATCATGTTCGTCTTAGTGCAGCGACCATAGCCAGAATGTTGTCGGGTACCTCCCATGGTAGAACAGACTATAGTACAGTAACTTCTTCTTTGAATTATGTATTGAAATTTGAAAATGATAGATATTGTGGTTTATTTTATTAGTAGGAGCACAGTACTGTATTGTGTATGAGGGTCACTGTAGCTACAATTAAGGTATGGTGATTGTTTTAGTGAGATGAGACGTGAGACACATGTTATCTGCTCAACAGTTCAGAGTCACTGTGTGTTTGGTAAGAAGTATCTCCCAAGTTGTTGTACAGTACTGGAGTTTGGATGACATATTTATCACATCTTATTATTTTATATGTAGCCATTACCAGAAGACATGGTAGTACTGTATATATACATACCCATCATCAATACTGGAGGCTAGTAGTTAGGGTTGCAGAGCAAATTAAATTATTCTAAGGGTCATTAATTAACAATTTTATACTGTATGCAGTAATGTACCATACAACATTGTGACCCTGGATCCATAATCAGTGTATCACCTAAAATATCCTTCCCTAACTTGTAACATATCGTAATCTTCATAAAATGTGTGGTTGTGTTTTGTTCTACTAGGGGGAGGAGAAAGTGGTACCCTCTTGGAGAAACACCACTGCCTTGTTTACTCTATAGAATACAGCATCCTGATGGTGTAGCTATGAATGCATGAACTGATGGTATTTAGTATTAGCACTTCTTAATAAATGATATTTGATGATCCCAGTGTTTGTAAGGTTACACAGATGGTATTACTTCAGTACACTGCTTCACTTAGGCCCTCAACTGTCATCATCTCTACTTGAAAACGTCGTGAGTAACATACATCAATATTTCATCACGTGTTGATAGTAAAAGTGTTATCTTCACATGGTGGCCAGCCCAACATGCTTCCATTGTCTTTATGTGTTTCATGAAAATAATCTTCTTGCCTTCATAATGCTCTTCCAGTCTTTGTTGTACACTTACCTTGTTCCTTATTTCAGCAAAGCCTCTATCACATACACACACACATGCTCACAGACTCTCATATATTACATGGTGTTGAGGGAGTTAGTATTTCCTTGTGGTTAGTTTTTTCTTGTTAGTGAGTTGTATTGGTAGGACTGATGGTCTTCTGGTACTACTGAAATGTAATGCAAGTACAGTACTGTGTGATGTAGCCATGTGGTAAGAACAGACAGACTTCCTCTCACTGTGTAAAATGATAATCACATGAAGTCATTTGGATATGTCCACCAGACCTCCTGAGGAAAGAATCATAGCTGCCACATATTCTGATCCTATAAGTTAATAGAAAGTTGGAAGCGGTTGTAAAGTGTCATCATAAATTAATGGTGAACATGGAAAGGGAAGATAATGTACTGTGCTGTAATTGTTTAGGTAATACAGTACAGTACAGTAGAGGTATGCAGTTAATTCTTGATAAAACTGTATAAGACGACTGTATTTTAATTGTCTGCATGGTATAAACAGTCTGTGGATTGTATGCTGCTCACGTTTATTAAATAAGTCGTTCACTGTAAAATGAATTCTTGTGAAAAGGCATTACTATACGTTTGTAATATATTTGTATAACGATGTAATATAAGTGATTGATATGAATACTATTGGGTTTGGATGTCATCAGAATATGATTTTTTTACACATAATTTTCCATTGTATACAGTACAGTACAAACTTTTAAAGGGACAACTCATGTGGGTATAACTACTGTAGTACTGGAGTAAGAATTAATGTAGTTGGAGTTTGATACAAGAAGATAAAGGAGGTATTGAAGGGTGAGAAACTAAGACACTATTGTATATCTCTTGCAGCATCTGAGTGCCAGCCTCACCTCTCTCCCTCTCATTGACCTCTCCTTAAACATTGAACTTCCTCCTCCCATTATGACATCTTTTGGCTACCGTTTCCCTGTCACCTTTGAGGATGACAATGGTGGTGGTGGTGGTGGTGAAGATGAGGATGTTGTAGGCAGCCCCTCCTCTTCGCACTTTCGCTCACCTAAGCTTCTGCACAATGAATCTGATTCCGTCGACACTGTTTATGGGGACGATGGTTCCTCTGTGTTAGATGAAAATATCTGGGGACAAACCCACCTCTCGCCACATTCTCCTTCTCCTCGTCCTTCTGTCTCCAACGTCTCTGCTGTATGTACGAGCCAGTCGACGTCCCCCCGAGGCCGTGGCAAATCAGGCACGCTCAGGCAGTTCTGTGATTGTCCTGCGTCTGAATGTTCTGCCTCTGCTCGTAGAACCACAACCACCATATCTAATACTACTGGCACTTGCAATGCATCTTCTGTTTTCTCTTCTGCAAGGATGTGTTTTCACCATGGGCATGAGTTCATTTCTCCTACAAAGTCCTCAAAAAGATCACGTCACGTAGACTGTTTGGATCCTTCCTCCTCTTGCATTGATTACCCCAAGTATGGTGCAAGTAAAGCCTTCTCTGCTTCACTCTCCAAATATTCCACCAAAGGGGGCACGCCCGGGTATTTTTACTCAAAGCTTACCAAGTCTATAGATGACAGAGCGCCAGTAGCTGAGTTTGAAGCCATAGAAAACTCAGAAGATTTTCTCCTATGTTCTCCTGTAAATATACCACAGGCCACTTTTTCCTCTCCCATTAGACCTGGCTATGCTGGTAACTTCCTCTTCTTCTCCTCTGCCTCTCACCCCACAGACATCATGACCATGAGTCTCCCAGCTGTTTTAACCAGCATCTCTCCACCCCCACTCTCTCCTTCCCCACAAGGGAGAAGTCTCTCTCCCACACCTCAAGGGAGAAGTCTCTCTCCCTCTCCTCATTATTCTTACTATGCACCTATTTCCTCACGGTCCTCCAGCCCATTTCCTCCTCATTCATCATCCACCTTTCCTCGCAAGTCTCGGGACTCGTCCCGGGCATCCCTGAGCCCCTTGCCCCCACCTCCCCCATCCCTAGGCCGCCGCACAAGGAGCCCTAGCCCGCACCTTGGCTTAGATCAGGGGTCGGGTGAGGAGGTAATAAATTTTTCATCATTTTCCCTTTAGGCCTCTGGGACCTTGAGTTGCAGTTTATTATTTATTTAGTTATTTGTTGGATTCTTAGGGTGCATAGTTGCAATTTTTTTAAGCTTTAATTTGAATTATGTCTTTTATTTTTATTTTTTGTACTGTAAACTTTAAAACAGGATATGGTAAATAGGTGTCCTCATGATAGTATATATGCTTGTTCCAGTATTGCTTTTTATTTGCCTGCTTCAGTGCATGCTTTTTCAGGTCCATTGGGCGAATGTCCTGCATTGTTACAAAGTTTTGTTCATACACCCTTGAACTTCATGTATGCTTTGGTTTGCTTCTAAATATTGTTCAGTACATTATTATTAAGAAAATATTTTACATGTTTGAAACCTCTGAAATATCCAGTGCATGATAAAGCTTTTACCAGATATACAGTTCAGTAGTTGCACAATAACTGTCTCGTGCTTCTACCTCTCGTTCTATTTACTCTCGACTCTTCCAGGACGGGTCATCTCAGGACCTCATCTTCCTGGAGTCTCCACAGGATGAAATCTTCGATCCACTGTATGCCAAGGACCTCCCCCAAAAGACTCATCCCGGAGGAAGACCTGCCCAACCGCCACCACCTGTCCCTACAAGCAAATCAACATCCAGTCTACCAGGTTGAACACTCCCACATGTTTGATGAGCAGTTGTTGTAGGGATCTTGGTGGTTGTGTAATGTACACAATAATGTTTTTAAAGTTTTCCTCTGCCAACATAACTAAATCAACATTATTTATAAAACTTGATTCATTTACAGTTTTTTTTTACTAAATACTCTCAGTAGAACAAGCAAAGTTTTGAAGTCAAGAGTCATTTGTAAGAGTTAAACCCCCAATACAGGTTTTTGTTGTGTAAATATGTTATTGTTTTCAGTAAGCAAGTTGTTTTAGAGGATTTCCCGCATAAGTAATGTGGTGTATAGTGTTCCTTACAATTACAGGTTTTCACAGTCAATAGATCGTACCCACATCTTCACATACTAAAAATGAGAACACATGATTCATTTGTTGGAGTTCAATACCATACTATATAAAAAAAAAAATAATATATATGCTGCTGTACTTCAAGGAATATTTATGTACTTAGTGCAGAAAGTGGAAAATGATGCCCAATTGCTTATATTTTTATTTTATTTTATATTTCATTCAAGTTCAGTACTTTGGGTACAAGGAAAGTAAAAGACTGGTAGAGAGTGTGCAGTATAGAGGTGGATGGTAGGAGGAAGAGGAGAGAAAAACCAGGGAGACAGAAGGATGTGCTGGAAGTAAATGGAATAGACATGTAGGGAGCGGTGGTAGCAGGAGAGCATGAATGGTTTATGGAGATGTTACAGCATCAAGAGTGAGTGAATGACAGTCAATGAAGAGTCTGTCTGCTCATGGCTGTGTAAAATAACAAAACACAGCTTGCAAGAATAAAATTAAATTCATGGTCCAGTGTGACTGATGTGTGATGCTCTTTATGGTAAATTGGATGACAGATAGAGATTAAAACCCAAGGAGTAGCCCTGAATCCACATGGTGAGGTGAGATGAGGGGAGGGAAGAGCCTATTAGGGCTGGGGACTATCTAACCACCACTTTTGAGGGCAGTCTTGATCAGGGTATAAACTCAAGGCTTTAAAATTAATTGTCATTGTTATCTGCATTGTACTATAGAGATTCCCCCCCCCCCCCCCCCCAGTTGCTCTTAACCCCTTCACTCCAAGGGACTGATATGGCTCTTAAACCCCCGTCAGAGGTACCATGTTTTACCTGTGCTCAGCTTAGTGTTTAGTTTCTATGTTATATTACTTTATTATGGTGGCTGTTGTAATGTCTCCCTCTTATTTATTATATCTCTGAATATTTACAATATACATGTATACCGTACATTATTTACAACATTTATTGCGATAATGGAATAAAGTTATTTTTTTCTGTTTCCTTTTTTAAAATAATTGGCTGTGGGATGAAATTAAAAAACAGAACAGAACAATGGCGAGCCACCACAAGTTTCTCCTATTCGTGAAATGATTTCCCTCCAATTCTTGGTGCGTAAAATTTCAGTTACTTACACACTTACAAACATTATTATGACTGTATTACTAGTCACTCCCAGACACCACCTCGATACTCACCTTAACACACATGGGGAATATATATATACAGTACAGGTAGTACTGTACGGTATATATAATCAGTGTTAGTACAACTAGTGGGATATCAGTTTGTTCCACCAATGACACAGAGCAGTACAGTACAGTATTTCACAAGGATGTACCAGGTACAGTTATGTCCTCTGGAGCCCTGCTTGGTATTCAGTGATTTACAAGGTTTATTTTCTGACTGTAAAGGCTAATATTTATATGTTGTCCTTTACAGGAGCATCAACAGCTGTTGAAAAAGGGGTTGGTGTTAGCAGTTTAAGTACCTCCCAGCTTCCTGGTACCACTGCACCTCACCCGGCTCTCTCACGTTCCACAGCCATCAACACTACTGGTCTACCTAATGCCACGCCAAAACGCCCTTCAGAGTATCGCTTATTGGCATCGTACCAGCCACGTGGATCTGAGTACCGTCAGTTCTCCTCCTTACAAACTAGCATGGGCACTCCAATTGGTTGCCAAAATCCCATTTACAACCAGCATCAACCTCCAGGAGTAGCTTCCCTCCCAAGTACCACTCGAGCAGGCAATGCAGCAGCAGCATTTGCAACCAGCATGTTGTCCCAAAGTTCAGAGGAGACATCAACAGGAACAGTGACTGGTAGGCCTAGCCCTTATGTTCAGTTTGAACCACCATTTGCACAGCATGGTAAAGCTTCCAGCACCACTTCCCAGCCACAGCGACCCCCTCGCCTATCTGAGAGAGACTTGTTAGGGGACTTTTCCAAAGACTTCCAAAAACTTACATTAAACAGCCCTTCTAAGACAGCAACGGCAGGGAATAATAATAACACAATAGTAAATAATAATAAGGCCCCTTTGTCTAACAGTGATACCAGGGGTGCAAGTGAAAACAAATGGGCAACATTTGATTAATGAAAAACTATTCTATGACGTATTAATATATTTAAAGGGGAATGTTTCAGAAAAGTCGTGGATGAAGACCAAAACTGAATCGGTTCATTTTAACTCAGTCATCGTGGTTGTGATACCATATTCAAGAGATGTAATACAGACAGAATATCAAATACAATATTCTTTTTGTAATATTTTGATAGGACATTCTGTGTTGAATTTTATATAGAAGCATTTATCTAACATGGTGCATATTCAGATTACAGAGAAGTGTATGTTCCATTAATATATAAAACTGTGTTGTTATGGTGATTCCAATTGCTTCACAGAAAACTATATTCTCATTAGCTTTATTTCAGTACCATTTGGTAAGTTAGAACAGCAAAACCAAAGACTGACAGACCCTGTGATGAAGATGAACAACCACTGCCTAAGTTAGTTCAGAAAAGAAACTAGAGGTGTGATTGTTATATGTTTTATAGAAAGGGTGTGGTAGTGTGGCCAGGAGCTTGTGTAAGGGCTCTTGACACAAGGTGGAATCCATCCATGGTGATGAGGTACTTGGCTTTACTACTTCATTATTGTGATACAGGTACACAGTTTTAATGACTGCTTTAGAGAACATGGGAATAAGATGGGAAGAATAAGGTGCTTCCCCAGGAGAAAATATTTACTGAAAAAATTTTAATGAAGGAAGGAACTTCTTTCTTTGTGTTAAATTAGGAAATTGTAAACACAGGAAACTGGAGAACTTAGGGTCAGATTAAACTTTGGTACACTTTAGTTAACGATGAATCACTTGTCCAAGTTTTCTATATTTTATGGATGTTATTAATGCAGAAAAATGTATTAATTCACATAATGTGTGTACCAAACTTTGTAAGACAATTCTTATAAGCTAATTACAGTGAAGGATTAGCGTCAAATAATGTACGACAAACCCAACGAAATATTGCTCTCATTGCAAGTGATGCAATACAGTATAGTCCACTGGAGTACTGAAGTTGGTTTAAAAACTTTTAAAATGTTTACATCATCAATCAAATATAAATGAACACATAGTTGATCTTATTGTTGCAGCTTTGTTGTTGATTAATTTATTGTTTTAGCTATTTGAATAATGTATTGTTTAAAAGATTACAAGTTATTAAACATGACCAACATTATAGTATACCAGTTGTGTAGTACATGAAGACTGATGCTGTTGATTGATGTTTGTGTACTGAATTGCAAATAGCTGGTCGTAACAAAGTAAATATCTTTGATTGAGTCATGTATGAGAATCTCTAGACACTTATTTCTTCCATGAATCTTCCCCTACATTGTTCACATTAGTTTTCAAATTGAACATATAATTAAAAGTTTAATGAGGAAGCTTGCACTGGTTATGTTGCATCAATGTTGATCACAGTAGATAGCATATTGTAATATTAGCTCCTCCGTGTCATCAGTTGTGAACAGCCCCCACCGGAGTCGACCCCACCTAAACGGGATAAAACGTACGGTACCATTAATCGCTGTTCCTAATTTACCGACAGCAGTTAAGTTTTATTAGGTATTCATTCCAACCTCTGCTGTCAGTGTAAGGGAACTAGTAATGTTATTTATGCCCTGTTCTGTATTATGAGTTTTTACCCTCCTAATGAAGATGGCTTATGGTGAAATGTACATATATATATATTAATGAACAGGTGTTTTAATATAGTAATCACATTCTCTTTATACATGTAAATGCCAAATTATTGTTAACTTGGGAAATTATATATTTTCAAGAGCATAATTGACCCTCCCCATTGAATGTGTAACTCGTTTAAATATATTTTTTTCCGTGTCTAAGAGAGGCGTGTTAGAAGCCACTGTAAATACGTAAGGCTTTATAAAATCTTTATCATGTGATAAATATCTTAACTGTAAGGTGTTAATATGTAAGGGTGTCTGTCAGTCACCGTACATGTTAATGCTCTTGTTTTGAATGAAAGCAATGTTTTACATGTACACATACAAGCTGCATTATGTGAGAACAACCCTTGTACAGATTTAGTGCTGCTGCCCCATTCTCATCCCATATTCATGTTTATTAGTTAAGTTTCTTTGTGTATTACATGGAAACTTTATAGGCACAATCTTTTACTCTCATTATTGTTATTTTCTTATCATACAAAAATATTTATCAACAATAAATTCATCATTAAAATCAACTTGTTCTCATTATTAATATTTGTAGGAACATCATTCCTTGGTTAAGTATTGTATGTTGGGTGACATGATACATTTTGGGCAGAAATATTAAGTCTGAAAACAGATTTCAATGTTGAATGAATGTACCAATGGAAGTGGGAAACATGAAAACTTATACAGTATGATATGAGCAGTTTATTACGTATCATAATATCATATATAATGTGAAAAGTATTGGTGTTTAAGGGTAGTTAAATTGTATTAATTCTATTATTTCCTCTCTAAATACCCACCAGATGTAAATATATTCATCTTGTGAGTCTTGGCCATTATAAACACGGTCATCTACTCTACCATGCACTGCCAATCAAACCATTAAGTGCCTGGATAGCCCATATTTTCCTATTACTCTTAAGTTTTGTATGAAAAACAATATGTAACTGTGTTATGCCTTATCTTCTTATTTGTAAATGCTAACTGAAGTTGAAGTGTTGAAAGATGAGCAGATAGGATGAAGAGGAGGAGAGTAACTTGAGCCAGCTGTGAGTCTCTTAAGAGTCAAAAAAACATTTTTGTGACTCCTGTTTGAAATCATACAAAGCACTTTGTTTTCATTTTGCACTACTTCACTCAGTACCATCACATTTAATGTTGATTTTAGAAATTTCAGGGCAGCACACCTGGTAAGAATCCACAATGCTCTCTGGGTGACACAAGAGAGCTGTGGACCACACCAAGTTGTCTGGGCTTGGTCAGTCTGCCACTGACTTCACCGCAGTTTATAGGAAACCGAGTCTAGCTGCTCAACCAATGACAGCCCCATGCCACAGATGATGATAATGCAAGGTGGTTCAATAGTTATTTGAGTTGAAGTTTGTTCAATTAATTTTCATCCACTAAAACAGGAAGCTCGTTAAACTGCATTCTTATTCACCGGGACCTAACTGTACTAAAGTAGTCAACGTGTGTGTACAAAGATGAATCAATACATATGGAAGAAATGTCATACCACGCCAACAGAACACACTTCACTTATCTCCAAAGTCAAGTTTCACAACCTTTCAGTGTGGCTGTTAATAGTCTAATTATATTTGAGTGTAATTAAGGTATTTAAAGAAATAATGTTTTTAAAGAAAATATTTATTAAAAAAAATATAGTAACTCCTTATAACTAATATTACACAGAATTGTAAACTCATCAAGTGAGATGAATGGAAACATTTCTCCTAAGCCTTTTTCAGTAACTTCTCCGCAAAAAACTGAAAATAGATGTATAGTAATTAAGTATTGTTATACATGACATGTTAATTCTAGATGATAAATAATATTATTAAATACTACTTATAGCATCAAGATTAACTGAAGGATAGAAAACAAGTGTCTATTTTTGCTCTTTATAATGGCCGCCACACACCATAGTGGGAAAAGGTTGCAAGAGTGAAAAAAAATACGAGGTTTATGAATAATAAAAGGATTACCAGTAGATGTGGCTTTAATACCTGGTACCAGGAGATTACGCTACACTCGTATTTCATAAAGGTATTCACTATTGACCATCATTGTGGCATAAACTAGAGAAGGAAATACTAGACTTAATAACCTCCTCCCACTTTCGGCTGTGGCGTTATTGTCATTAACAACCTCAAGCATTGACATTATTTTTCATTTTGGTTCTTCGTGAATTGTAGCAAAGTTTAATTAATTTGAATTTAATACAGCAAATCATTTTCTAAAAGTTTTAAAAGAGAACAAACCAAATTTTAAACAATGTGTGAATCACTGGAAAACAAAACATACAGGAATGACCACCATTGTTGTAACACTAAACGTACCTTCCTCAGAAGACCAAATGCTTGTCCAAACTTGACACACTGATGCACATGTTTGGATATCCATTCTGGAAGAGCCTGAATGGATGAAGGACGACTGTACCGATGATCTAACAGGAGGATGCTGGCATAGTCATTCCTGAGGGAAACATTAGACATTGTAACTCTTAAACATGAATACAGTTAACAGGAAACAATTGTGCTGATAAACTGCTAATCACCTTATCCCAAGTTCATGATGCATATTTTAGAGATAGGATCCCCATGGTACATTAACCCTTAACTGAAGGCTAAGGACTGCCTTTCCCACCATCACTGCAAAAATGGAAAAGAAGGAACAGCAACTTCCATTGATGATGGCCACCGTCTTTGCAGCTAACCTCCATTGATGATGGCCGATTTAAGTTAAGTTCATTATTCCATATCTGTACTTAACAGGTCATTGGTTTACAAATTAGGAAAAAGACATGGCAAGAATGATTAAATGTAACCAAGTAAGCAAACATGTGTACTGTACAAGGTAACCAAACGGGATTAGGAAGAAGCATGTGGTAGGGTGACAGGCAAGAAACGTTTTAAAAAAGGTTTACAGTACTTGTGTATCAGTGAGAAATTTACACTTCATTTGTATCCAGTAAAATTAGAGGAACTTCCTGAAGTCTTAAAACTAGTTAATGTATTATGCCTGTGTCCTCTACATCCCCTAAGTAAAGTACAGTACTGTATTGTATATTTATTTTCTGTACTCTTAAAAAACATCAACCTCCTCACCTATGACGGATGGCTCTGCCGATGGACTGGTTTACAGCCTTGAAGCAAAGGTTCTCATAGAAGACAGAACCAGCAGGTTTTCCATCAGGTCCTGGAGACTAAATAATTTACATTAAAATTAACCTTTCAAAATTTGTATATAAAGCTCCTTCCACTAGATATTGTTGACACGTGTGTGAAGTCAGTTTTCCTTTCTAAAAGTTCTAGACATCTAAAATTACATATAATTGTAACTTACCACATTTTTATTAAGAAATTGCATCTTTTCTTTCAGTTCAGGAGACTGTGTGTTAGGGTATGGGAGCCCAACCATTACCACACATCGCCCTAGACCATCACTGAAGTTGATGCCTTCACTCATCTTCCCACCTGAACAATTGTAATTATGATACACACATAATGTAGTTTCATACACGGATTATTTTGTATCTTCAGGAAGACTTACAGTATTAGTCACTGTCTTTTAATTACAGTAATTGTGTCACTTACCAACAACACTGAGGAGCAATGACCCGGTAAGTCCACTTGTATTGGATGCTGTTAATCGCACAGTTTTGGCATAATCACTCAACACACTGTCCAGTTGATTTGATTTCTTGGGTTCACGGAAAACCTGTAAAAAAATATGGAATGTTACATATAGTTACTCGAATAACATGATCAATTTTGTTTTGTTTTTGTTGACATTCCCCAATACAATATATATTATGGTTTTATCTAAGTATGTAGATAACAGGGCAGGCATATACTGTGAGTCTTCCAAGTGCTGGTCTACTTGTACAACACAATTTACTTAATATGTGGTACATTTACCTTCTTCCTTGTTGATAGTCTAGCTATTACCCCAGAGGTGTTAAAGTAGGAAAACACACGCTGTTCGTAATCGTACGATGGCAGGAAACAAACAACTCCTCCCGGCACTACTGTACAGACATTTACCAGGACACGTCCGAGCTCATCCAGCTGTGTAGAGGAAAATATATAATTATTCAGCCTAATCTATCTATTGTAATTACTCCTCTTCCCTCCTTTGTGTGAAGTGGATTAAGTTATAAATACTGTAGTAAAGAAAGGGAGGAAATAGTGGAAGATGCTTATCTTGGTCAACATATTCACTGTGGTTCATGTTTTTGCACTTCTACTTTCCCACTTACCTGGACAGTAAATATAACAGACAGATTAACAGAGCTGAGGAGCTACAAGATGACAAGAGAAGAGATGTCTAAGGCCTCAGGGGAGTTAGGAGTCTTGTATGTAGAGAAGCAAAACTATTTATCATCAACAAGAAGTGGAACTAAAAAATGCAGGTATGTACAGTATTGTGCTGTACTAAAGAACACAATGTCTCTATGCTCACCACCTTGGTGTCTCCTCTGTGCTGATAAGTAAAGTCTAAAGTAACATTTGTAGGGCCTTGAGAAAGAGCAATAGGCATGATCTGTTCTCCAGGTACAACATGACCACATGAAAACTCGTGCACTCGACTAGCCTCGGCACCTGCGGAGAGGAAGAGCTGGTCCCGGAACTCACTCACAGGTCTCATGGTCCCACCAGCAACAATCACTGACCTATAGAGAGATACAGTATATTCAGTGTTACATTATCTGGGGGTTCACACACGTCATTCTTCATATACCAGCAGTGAACACTGTACCTGAAAATATTTTGGAGTACTATACTGTACCATAACCTAAACAACAGTATAATGTTGTACTATACTGTACTGAACAATATGCTCACTGAGCCAATTGGTCAGCTAAAACTTTATACAAATGCCACAAAAAAGTCCTTTACAGTATTTGAAGCATTCAACATTAAAAAATCTAGCGAGTCATTTTAAACATCCAAAATTGAACACCTTTGGGTTCATCAGAATCTTCATTTCATTTTGTGACAGAAATAACTGAATATAAAAATCGAGATTGATTATAAAATTATAACCTTATATACATAAAAGAGATACAGTATCACTTGTAAACCAAAATACACAAAAGTGCATCTATCAACCTGCACTGTGTAACAACGTCGTGGAAGTGTGATGCAGGGTTGAGGAGTAAATATTTGATTGAAGATTTACGTGGTGTTGCTCCAACAGTCGCCACAACACGACCATCCTGAGTTGAGTGTAGCAGAGCTCGCAGAAATTCAGTTATCTGCATCAAGGGAGAGCCCATCACGACCTCCTCCTCTTCTGTCTCCACTTCATCAGTCTTTTTAACCTCAGGTGTTGCTGGCTGAATATTTTCTGTAGATAAAGTTGATGTAGACTTGTTCAGACCATAAAGAATGTGTACTCCGGTAATTGGCACAGTGAAATTATATATATATATATATATATACTTCATTTTTAGTCCATTTAACACGCGGACTTTGAACATATAATCAACGACCTCACCAGCAAGGAATCAAACCCTCGACCTACTGGGTGTGACTAGGGTCGAGGGTTCAATTCCTTGCTGGTGAGGTTATATATATATATATATATATATATATATATATATATATATATATATCTTGATAAAATCACACGGGAGAATGGAAACAGCTAAGGTACTCCGTTGTTTCCATTCTCCCGTGTGATTTTATCAAGATTTATCTTATCCACGTTTTCATTGTGGATTTACACGAGATATATATATATATATATATATATATATATATATATATATATATATATATATATATATATATATATATATATATATATATATATGCTGGGCTAATGACACATTTGGCAGTAGGTCATGTAGGTAAGGAGTACTGGGATATTAGCATCCATTTATTCATGGTCACATACAGTACTGGTATATAAGCCACAAGTAGTTGCCAGATATTACCAAAAGTTGAAGGACTTTGACCATACTTGTACTTCAACAACATCACAATTCCCACACTTTCAGTAATTACAGTCAACACCCTTAGTTTGTCTCTCACAGTTTCATAAGGTGACCGTCTTTGTACTGTAATAAATATGATGCCAAGTTTTATGAGCTACCTTTAAGGTTAAGATAAAGGTAAGTCTTAGAATGGTATGTTAAACACTACACTTGACTATGGTGGAGGGTTACCTACTGAGTCATGATCCACATGACAAATGTATTTCAAAACTTTAATTTTGATGAAGGCATATTATAATCACCAGTTTATACTACTGTATTCACATTACTATATTATTGTATGATATTATGAAATTAACTGTTAGTTTGGCACAGTGCCTTAATGTAAGTGAAACTGATGCCATGGATAATTATACCCCTCCAGCCTGGCAGGTCATAGGTGCATCCTACTCTTTCCTGGACTGAGAGGCACTAACTGCACAACTTTCTTTACCTTTGGCTTTACTTTGTGCAGATTTTTGGGCAGCCATCTTGGCCAGGAAAGCTGAAGTAGATGCTGTGGGTGATGACACATGAGGCTTCTGGTCCTGGTGAATCTTCACTGATCCCTCAAAGTGTTGACTAAAGGAGTGCAGCTGCAGCCAGGTACAGTACAGTACACATATTACAACATAATAGATAAACAATTTAATATTATTATTTGACTAAGTAGGTCATTAAATACAATTATTGTAAATATATTTGATGATGTAAACAGCATTACCAAGCCAGTTTAAAGCAAAGTGACTTATAGACATACAAGGAACTAAACAATAAACATCCAATGATCATTGACACTGAAGCCATAAAAAGTTTAGGATATATAAACATGGAAGAAACTTAAAACCAAAGGCTTGATGTTTCTCTAGAGCTGAAATATTTCTAAGATGAAAGAAATGGATTTTTAAACATGCAAGAAGGAAACATGAAGATAAATTTTACTAGAATGTGTTATAAAATATTAATACTGAATACAGTACTTACCTTATGAGCAATTTTGCTTTTTTCAATGTATTGCACAAGTTTGAAAATATTAAGGTTGTCAGTCAGGGTGTCACATAAAAATTGTGATACTGTCAGCATCTGTGAAGTAGAAGTATTACCACTGACACCAGGACTGCTGCTGACACTGCTGCTGCCAATATTAAACTCATTTCCAGCTTTTGAACCTGTGAAACAAAAGACTATGTTAGGAAATCATAAATAATGGGTCTTATTACAGCTGCCTAAAAGTGAGAAGATAGTTTATGTTGCTATTAATATACAATACATGTACAGGTAATTTATAAACACAACTTAGCCTCAACCCCTTTATTACAACTGGAGTCAACAGCATCATCAGAGCACTATACTATGTCATCCTGCATATATAGATGATCCTTGGCCTTGCAGCAACTAGTGATCCTTCAGCTGAACCAAGGTGTTCCATAGACAATAACACGTGGATTGTGAGAGCTGGCCCAAGATTTGAAGTTGATCACTTTTGAGAGTATAGAAATTTACTTCTTTACAGTGAAACAACATTCCTTTTTGTGATGTTCTTGGCACAATAACATATGGCCTCCATTTCAACTCATCATTCATATTGTCATAAAATAGTACAGTAAGTGTACATAGCTGTGTGTACTACATTACTGTATATAAACTAAGGGCACAAACCTACCTCCTGCTATCAGTTTTATTAAGGCATTCATGAAGAAAAGGATTTGCTTGATATACAACAAATTCCTTGGTGAGAACCTCTTGCCATAGCGCTGCATGTACTGGCTGAGCTGAGCGTGAGCACCACGTAACTGAAATTATTACCACAAGAATTACTCTATACTTCGAACAGGAAATTGCTGTTACTGATAAGCTGAATCTTTCAAATAGTTTCACACTATTCCTACAGTTCTCTAACTTTTACATATTGGATGACAAGTAAAGTCATTTCCAGCCTTTATCAGCTAACAATTAAAACACATACAGTATACAAGTCTTACCCACCTGTCCATGGCTGACAAACACTGAGTGGATGTTGGCAATGGTCTCTAACAGGTTGTGAGCTTCATCAACAATCACAATGTTGCCCTTCAACTTGATGCCGCTGGCCTCTCTCGTGCCCTTGTGGAGGAGTGTGTTGTATGGCAGAACAACCAGCTGAGATGGTGATAAAACAAATTAACAAAGAAAAGGTGAAACTACTGTAGGTAATCAGCGAAGGTGATATGTGACCCCACTAAAATTTCTGATTTGAACAAGAGCCAGAAATTCAGAAAAGTCTGATTATATATCAAACAAGATCTTGATATTCATAGTACAAAGCTACATCCCAAATTTTAATTTAATCCTTAAGGTCTTTCTTAAGTTATTAAATGAATGTGACATTTTGTATAGAGACAGACAGGCAGGGGTAACAATATTGTTTAGTGGGAACATAAAAATCCAGGAATGAGTTATTACTGTGAGGTCATCTTACCTGAGAATCCTTTACTGCATACCTCGCCCCATAGTACGGGCAGCTCTTGGTCTTACTTCCAAGTGATACCATCTGCTCTATGTCCTGAACCTCCAACAGCAACTGCTCAAAAACACACAAATATATACTAATTATGCACTATATTTACTACAGAGGACAAAAGGGTAAAGATTAATCTCCTGCTTCTGTAAAGAAGTTTATTTGGTGAGTGAGTGTCAAGGAAGACTCCATGCATGGTTAATGGAGCATTATTTGCTATAGTATGTCCTGTCACTCACCATGTTAAAGCTCCAGGCTAAGTTAACTATTCTAGACTCAAGGTTGCCACCTGATAAATTATTGGCTTTGGTGTTAGAAATGAAACTGTAGCTGTTTATTACATGGACTAAGTTCTCCATCACCTACTCAGCTTACAACTTAAAGAAAATTTTCACAACATTTCAAGATTATGAGATGGGATGAGATGAGGAAGTATTATCTGAATACAATTTGCCAGGTCTGTGGCATTAGTAGTGAGTTACTGGTTTTCTTATACTACTGGTAATGTATATTTGTTAAACATAAATTAATATCTACTGCTGGACATTAGGTAGTGGAGGGAGTTCACCAAAGATCTTATTATATGAGAAATTTTCAAAAGGTGTCACTTGAGGTTTGCTTACTTGACTAGCAAGGCCTTCCAGTGCAGACTGTCTGTAGTATGGACAGCCAGACGACCGCTTCTTCTTGCTGGTGCTGCCGTCGTCCTCATACTTGGTGGCTTGACCCTTCTTGCCACGCTGAAGATCAAGACATCTGTGGAAAAATCATAAATTTAACTGAACAGTGTGAATAATGGTGTACTGTACCATCTAAATATACAAACAAACTTATAAAAAGAAACATTAACCATAATTTTTTTCACACTTACAAGCTTCTTCCTGTTATGCTGCTGGATGGCTGGAATAAAAAACAAACATAACCTCTCCCTTCTGTTGTTGTCATTCATTTGTGAACTGTATTAAGATATCCCTCTGGTTTATCCCTGTTGCTTTACATGAGATTAAACAACCTGTCATCCTCCCTAAAACAACTGAACACCCAACACACACAATCCCTCACCATAATGCTCAACCAACACATGAGAACACAATTTCAAGCTCGCCACAGTGTCATGAAGGAAGAGTTTTTCATGCAGAGGGTGGTAGACCCGTGGAACTGTTTACCAGCTCAAGCTGTGGGGGTGACACACGTACTGAGCTTTTAAATAGCTCTTGACAAGACTTTCGAGAGGAATAGAAAGATCCTACACAATCCACTTGTAATGACCATGGTCATACACGTCAGTTAACGCCAAAATCAGACGATTCATATATCGCTCAATAGCCCACAAAACATGTAACTCTGCCTTCATTTGAGCCCTCCATCTGAGGAGTCCGTTTTCTCATCGCTTCAAGATGACTCAGTCCTCCGTTATCCCATTTTCTCTAACTTACTGAAACCAACCCCTCTATAAAATGAATTTGAATGTTAGAGAGAACGCCCTTGTTGTGAGTCAACTTAGATATGTGTGATTACAATTAAAGCATACAAGGTCCTTTGTGAGTGATGTTGAATGCTTTAACTGTCTTTATTGTTTGTAACATTGGGTAGGTAAGTGAGTGTTGAGTCTGCCAGAACAAACGATACCCGCGGTATCGTTCCCTAAGAATGACCATGAGTTTCCAATTGCTACTGAAGTCAGAGTATTTTGTTGCCCAAACATCAGTGAACCTGATGGTTGTAGTTTAGAGTTTGTCAGTTGTCTATTTAAGAAAGTCATTAATCTCTTGAACTATTCTGTCAACCTGTATAATCTCCAAGATCTAACGTCTCCCCGTGAATAGCTCCTTGTTCGCAGCAGCCCTGAGCTCGCAGAATTAATGTTATCAACATGTATATTCCACTTTTTCCTGGCAAGCTCAACCTCTGATTAGATTATATGAATAGACATAGGAAATTACCCTGATCAGGAACACCGAAGTTCATAATTAAGTATACAATGATCAAAAATGGTAAAGAAGGTATGTTGTTGGTAAGATCGACCTTTCTGGTATGAATACGGGGGCCCAAGCTGCCCCGTGGGTGCATATATATACCTCTACACGAGGGAGAATCACACATTCGTGACTCTTCCTCAACGTACCTCCAGGTATGTTAACGTGTGTTCCACACCGCCTATTAATTCAGTTTAACTTAGTAAATTTTGTGAATATCAGTGTTCATGTTGTAACAGTGAAATTATCATTTACCCAGTGAAAGGATTAATATAAAGTAAGAGTTGTCTGAACCGTTACCAGACGTATGTTTTGTATAGTTGAAGTTAGACATTTACACATTCGTGACTCTTCCTCAACGAATCTCCAGGCCAGTGTGTTGAGCTGAATACTCATCGGCTACCGTGGGTCGGTAGCTGGGTTGGACGATGCCGTTAATTCGACAGGATCAAACTGTGAAGTCCTGCAAATCAGGCCCCAGTTCCCTTGGCGTGTGTCAGTCTACAACCGACCCCCTAACAGCGATCTTCATTTGTTATGGAGACACCCGGGATATATACCCTGGGGCACTCCTCACAGTTACATGGGCCTAAGTATTATTGTATCTTGATTGAGGGATTAACTAACAGAAATATGGAAATCCCAGGTTAAGCAGTGAACCCATAAATGTTGATATAACCAGGAAATATGTTATGTGAGTTGAGTACATGAACTGAAGGAAAAGTACCATGTTCATGCCGATAGAACGTGACGTTATAAGTTGATTAAGGATATTGTCAAATGTCATACAACCATATGTAGTGACAATGGAATAATATAACGATTGTTAAATGTTGTAACCAAGAATTGGAGATGTAATTTGTAACTTATAAAGTAAGACCTGAGGGTCCAGTGTTATCTTATCGTGTATAATAATTACTGAATCTCATTTGTCAGAGGAATAATACAACAATTGTCTAATGAAGTAATAAGTACTTGGAGGTGTTTAATGATATAATAAGTGCTTGAAGTGTTTCATGAATTAATAAGGCATTGTGGATCTATTCTATCAATGGTACAGTCTTGTCTGAGTGAATTTAAGTAACATCTTATTCACTCACTGTGTTAATCAATATTGAATTAGTAATCTACGAGTATCACCTCTCTACTCCTTCTAAACATTGGTTCCCAGAAAATAATACTTACTCACGTGCCTATACATCTACCACACTACCCAAAAGCTTTCCATGAGTTATGTTATATAATGAAAAGTCTGGGCGGTGGCAGCTTACCCTTGTAAGTATAATAAGTGTTGTACTAAGAATAACATGGTTCCCCAGACTAACCCATGTATGAAAATATAAGTAAAACAGAGTAAATACTTCAGAAAGGTAAGGACATATAAATTTAGAAAATATAATATACAGTATATGAAAAGAAATGAAAGACTTGGAAAGTACAAGAAAAGAAAGATAAGACATGTATGTACATTGTGGAACTAAAGCCACAGCATAGAAATTATTAAATAAATATACACCATGAAGGTTTAATATCAAAAACATATATAACTGAGAAGAGAATTACTTATATAAGAATACTAAATAAGAATATAAAGTTTATTTATAAATAAAAAATAGAAGAATAATAACAGAAAAGAATATGTGGATGATAAAATATGAAGTAAAGAACCTCGGCCTTCTAGTTGGAGTAGCTGCCAGGTAAAAAGCACTTCACACAAGACCTCTGAGAACAAGGGTGGACCAGTATTTTAGCTTAAGGTCCATGCAGGTAACATTCCTACAAATCTTTATAAAAAAAAATCTGAGAACAACTGGGCGTTCCTCAACGTTATCTTTCCACAACAAAATATGTTTCACCCTGAGCCTTACCTGTCGTTAATGAGGGACATATTACCAAGCTTGCTGACTGCCTCGTTGACACACAGGTTCTGTCGAGAAGCTAAAGACACAACTCTCACGTCTTCCCCAAACACTGTCTTTTGTACTTCATGGACAAACTGTGACAGCTGTGAGTGTGTGCGACTGCAGTAATAAATCTGCAGAATAAAATGAGGAATTACATTAATTAGGTTGGCTCATGTTAAGGTGAAATAACCTGGGGGCTAATCCTCAGGTGATCTATGCTTCTTTTAATCACTTTTCCAAGTCTTTTCCTCTGAAGGTAGCTGGAGTCATGAGCAACTCTGAACATCTCTCCACTCAGTCATTCATTCTCTCTAATTGGTCTAACAAGTGTGTTCTATTATGGTGTTCCTCTTCCACAACATCCCAAACACCTTCTCAGCCCCTTCAAACAACCTAACATCACCCACCAGCAGTACTGTACTGTATGTTCATCCCCTAAAACAACTCAACTCTACAATCATAAAATCTACCTGTAATATAATTTTTCAATGCATAAAAAAAGGAACAGATTTACTTTTAAACATCCATCATCTTCATCCTCTTCATTATCACCTTTCTCTGTTTCTGTCTCATCATCACTGCAGTAGTCATCCACTAACAAGGATGTCTCTTCAGCCGACAACACATCTCCACCTGCGATCACATCAACACAAACTTGTTAGATTTGTTTAACTATACAGTACGATAAATTTAACTTGCACAGAAAAATAGTTGACACTTGACGGCATTCTCTCCACATCTCATTTCCAAAAATATAAGATTTGATAATTGATTTAGTACATTATTGTATTTCATATTTACAAATGAATACTGTAGACAGATATATGAACACACAGCAAACATTTAAAGACATCAACCCATCTTGGTGGGGCTGTTAAAATCAAAACCTAATAACTTGTTAAATATCCTCACCACCCATAGCACTCAACTCTCGTCGAACATTTTCCCGAACTTCGTGTAAGTCACGGAACAATTCTTCAAACTCATCATCAACTTTCTGAACCTTTGACTTCTGCAAAGAATATTACAAGGATATAGTATACAGTATTGTTCCAATATTGTACTGTGCTGTAACTGTATTGTACTATGCTATACTATACTGATTACAACATCCTAGAAAACACCATGACTGCATTTATCTATCATCTTTACTCCTCTTGTGTGGGGAGGAACTTAGGGTAACAAACCTTGAAGAATGAGAAGGTTATGGTACAAGAGAGAAGTTACTGCACATATAAGACTAATACAGTATAAAGAATAACAGGAAAGTGCTGCAACAACAAGTAGAAACACCCCACATTATTCTTCTACTGAAACATTGAACTATCTCATATGCTATCACAGAATCAATGTCAGTGCTGTAGTGTACTGTCAAACATCCACACCAATACTCACCTTTATCACCTGGTGCCGCTCCTTCAAAGCCTTCACTCTCTTTTCTTGTTTCTCTAGTAGTAAAAGTGTCTGCTTGTATTTCCTCACTTCCTCCTGTTCCTCACGTCTCTTAGTGGCAGCTGTGAACCAGTCAGGACCGTCATCATCAGTCGTGTTCTCACCCTCCTCAACCTTCCTCGTTAACTCGGACTGAAAATTTGTACATCATTATGGTGAGTCTTTGTGAAATTTTATATAAGTAATAAGTGGGATTTTTTCTTTTCACCTGTGATCATGATTTTTATATATACCGTACATATAACAATAAAAGATTTCATGGAATACACATTTTGTGCTGAGAATTAAGTTATCTGGAATAACAGTACTGTATACTGTACTGTACCTTATAATGTTCACTGTGATCTCTAAGCCAGGTCAATGCTCCACATATTAAGCTTAGCGACTTCCCCTGAAATCAACAAAAATAAAACACTGCGGCTAATTGAATAGACAAACCTCATCGTCCTGCCTCTTGTGATGGTTGAGATATTGTCAGCATCACATTGTTTTTGCCTCAAGGTTAGGCTAGGTTAGTTTTCTAGAGATTCATTGAATTCTCGGCCATAACAAGAATACACAATGAGAGATTTGTCAGTCATAATAAAAACAAGACAAAATTAATAGTAACAATACCACAGCAATAACATAAAAGTAGAAAATATAAATAATGATGAAGTAAGACTGAATGATCAATAGAAATTAAAAAAGTGTGTTCGTCTACACTTGTTTCTGGCTACCCTGCATAATATGAGAAAAGGTTTGGATACTGAACCACTGTACTCAATAGGTGAAGATATCTCAAACAGTGAGCTAATACATTGTACTCAGTGGCTGGAATGGTTATAAAAAAAAAGTAGCAACACTGAGGAATCTTTATTTTCTGATCCTATGAGGTGAAACAGTACAATAGTAACAGCAAATATAATACCACCAGTCAACATCTACTTGTCCAATAACCAACGTGATAGGCATTAAGGATTCATTATGTTCAGTGTTTTATTTGAGCTTTTAATACCAATGACATTGAGGAATTACTGCACAAACAACACGCTCACTCACTGTTCCTGTTGGACTCTCAAATATCCCCAGCCCTTCCTTCTCCAGTACAATGAACAGGTTCCTCATAAAGTCCTCCTGGATGTTGTATGGAGGGAAGGGGAATGGAAACTCCTTGGGGGGCTCCAGCTGGCTCATCTTCACTACCCTCTGTAATGTAATACTCTTGGTTATTAATACTGTACTGGGTGGGCAATTTCCAAAGTTTTAAGACAAGTTAATACAAGTGTGCTTTTTATTTTATACTTATTAAATACAAGATAACCAGAGGTGTGTACTTAATAGGCGTTGGAAGACATTAACAGTCACATTTACATATTACTTTTTGTGTCTAATAACCAAGACAATTGATGTTTCTTGTAATATTCATTTAGGGTGGTAATACAGGCTGGTAACCCCCACAGTGGTGTAATAATTCTGTAGAGAGGGAGGTTAAGAGGACTCGGCTGACACACCTGTTAGTGTTCCCGCCACCCAGCAGCTGATGGCCGTGTTCACCAGCTGCTGTACACCACAGGGAGTAATGTTCCCCATCACAGTGAGTAAATATCCCCGTTTAATTGAAATATATTCGTTATCAAATTAGATTATCAAAATTCCCAATCGAGATAAATAATCTTAATCAGACAATAACATATTGATGTCTAAAATGAGGCGGATCCCTGAGTGTTTATTTTCCATATACAAGACAATAATATATGCACCATAGTCATTATATTCGTGTACTGTAAGCACATCGCTATTCGACCTTACTTATTTGAATATAAAAATTAATCCTCCTTGCATGAACACCGCAGGGGCAGAGGATCAATCTGCCTTGTCAGAGACGTGACCAACCGTCCAATAGTCTCTAGGATTCGTGTCAGCATGTATTATTGTTGCTGAAACAATGCAATAATATTATGCCAAACAAAAGATCAACAAATTACTATAATCACCAATCTCAACGCAATTTAGAGCTGACTAAGGATGAACAGACTCGACTTAACCAACCCCTGTACCTGAATGACCTGCCCATCTATATTTTCCTCTGTGTTTAATAAACCAATTGATTATTTTTCTGGGTTACTTAACCATAAGCCGGGGTTCAATTTGGTAAAAACTAGTGTACTCATCCCATCATTCTGTAATGCATTAGATAATTAATGAACCCGTCAGCACCTAGAAAACGTTATGTTTTTCTGTGGTGCATTTTGGTCAGAACGAAACTCCTTGAGCTGATAAAGATTAAATTACTTTTTATTCAATGAAACCGATGCAACATAAATTGGAAGAAATTAATAAGACAAGACAAGACTTGACCAACACAGGAGTGGGTTCAGGTACATTCAGGAGCCGGTGCATGCCAGTACTTGCCAACAGTATGTAACAGAGACATGACCGATTACCCAAGCTGCTAACGAGCCTATCAGTGGTGAAGAGAATAAAAGTAAAAGTTAACCTAACCTATAATAATAAAGAATGTATTTTTTTTCATAACACGGGTGCATCTCGACACTAACTTGTCTTAAGTCATGAGTGTGTGCCTGCGCCATCAGTCCACCACTAGTTCATTGTGGGGTTGGGTACTAAAGTTAACTAAACCTATACAAGTCGTGATTAACTCATTAACAATACTTTGAATAAACTTTAGATAGCTAGGGTAATTTAATACTGTTCTTACCTAAACTAAGTCAACGTAGTGTTAGTTAGAGCATAACTTATTGATAAAATTAAAGTTTCCTTATTCACTTATTTATAAATTTACAATATAACCCATACCAACATTCTCACTTCATGAACTCTATTTCAAAGATCCATTTGTCATTCTAAGTATTTGTCCATGAAAATATGATTCTAAGGACTATTTTGGTTTATTGTAGGCTGTACTCCACTGTATGTTGAAGTAGTGGCCGTGACGCAGACGACCCTTGAGTGTTGTGGACTATCACCTGTGTGTCCCTCTCGTGCCATCACCAACATCCATCATGGCTATGGATAATAGAAGTGGAAGCATATTTGGTCTTGTTAACCCTTCCTACGGCGCCTCAGATCCTGGGATGAATGTTCCCTGTAAGTAACACCCGGCCAGGAGGTGTGAGGTGTGGTGGTCATGTGTAGTCTAGCTTCTTCCCCGTCATTATTGCATAATGTTCCTAGTAACTGACTTATACTCTTGGTACTGGTGGAGTTAAGTATCATCTGTAGAATCTCAAGAGAACTCCATCAGTCTTTTGTAAATTATCGACTCATTCAAAGACGTTTTGAATTTGGAATGTCATATATTTGTCCGCCTCTTTAATGAATGTTTCTGCCATAATTATTTTTACTGAAAAGTGTTTTAAAGTTATTTTGTATTTGTAAATGCTTGACGGGCTCACATACCTTTGGTTAACATATGTTTAAGACCCATTTTGTTGATTTAAGAAACTGACCAAATAGAAAGACTTTGGGGGGGGGGGGGGGGGATAACATATGCAGGAAAGTTTTTGCGGTAAAGGTGGAAAAGGCAATTAGCACCAGAAATAATTTATAGAATTGAAACTCAATTTCTGGAGATACTATTTGTATGATAGTGAACATGAAAATTAAAGCAAAAATGCACAGAACCTATTAGAACCTGACCCAACTAACAAACCCTACTTAACTGGGGATCTCTGCCTCTTGGTTTCCCCCCCCCCCCCCCTGCATGATAAGCAGAAACAGCTGACTTTGACATCTGTTACCAATGAAAGCAACTTTCTTGAAGTGGCATTGTGTAATTTTACATTTATCTGTTAAATTTCTTCAGTCGGCTCTCTGCAGCATTTTGAACACTTGGATGCCCTGCCAAGATAGCGCGCTTGTCTTGTCTCTGAATCAAGAGTCTGTCCCCTTGGAGAAGAACAATAAGTATAGAAACTTAGTTTACTTATACGCCAATTATATTCCAAAGAAATTAGAAATGCATCCATATCCAAAAGATGGGGTACGAATCCAACTATATGAGTCTCATCATTTATACATACAAAAGGTTTAGAACCCGTTGTGCCAAAAGAAAAAAAAATGGAGGGATTTGTGCACCCGATCAATGCATGAGTGTGAAAACTGAAGCCCATAATATGAAAAAAGACAATGAAGCGAATATGTACGGTACTAAAACTCTCTTTATGAGGCTCTGTTATTTAGTTACAATTTAAAGGTGACCAGATTAAGAATTTATTATTTTAAGTGAGTAAGTAAACGAACTGCATCACGGGATATTTATCGATGGAAAATTTACGGTAATTAATTCATTTCTACACATACACCACATAGAGACGTGACATTAGTGTCGTATGATCAGTTTATCGCTGGTTTATAACCCCACAATGTCCCTCATCTTTCATGCCCTGCCCACTACTGGTGATTTATGACTAGATAGAGAAGAAAAATTAATAATTATAATTAAAATAAAAAGTTATATTGATTTTATTCATTAATATCATCCAAACAACAAAAGTAGAAAATTTTAACAAAATCCACAAACTCCTTCTGGTGTTAACCATCTGCCTCACAGCTACCAATATTAACTAATATTGACTCTGATTTACATTGTAACAACTGGGTTATTTTATTCAGTCCCATTGTACCTCTTGTCACAAGTGATCAGCCACAGAACATCGATGAGTTTCTAAAATTGAATTAATGTGTTTCTGCCAATCAATGACAAGTACAAATACTGTATTCATTATCTTATCCACAAGTTCTTCAGTTTCATCCAGCCTCTCCTGAACAGGGATGTGTGACACTTTTGAAATGCACAAATCAAACAATGATGTTAAAGGTATTACTGTATTGTGGAGGATGTTTTTCTTAGAGATACTGTAACCTGTGACTGTAATACCCTTACAGTTATCCTGCTAGTAATTATATTTTTTCCAGTAACATCAAACCCCGGGTTGTCTCAACTATCACCTTATTTGAACTTTGATCCTGCATATTTACAAACAACTCAACCAGAATTTATAGCCTTAGAAGGAGCTTCACAGAAACGGGGACGTTTTGAGCTGGCTTTCTCGCAGATTGGCGGTGAGTCTCACTTTACCTTCTTGGTGTTTGTAGTACTGTACTTGTTCTGTATTGTAGAAATAAAAATGTGTCATTGTGTGTTTCTTGCATGTAATATTATGTTTTTTACCAATACAGTACAGCACTGACAATAATAATGATGAAGGGATAAAATATAGTTGAAAATTCAGTAGTTATTAATTGTTCTTTTTGTTGAAACATATTAGTGTGGCAGTCACAGTCTGTAGTCTTATAATGTTGTTGGTTTCAGGATCATGTTTGATTGGCGCTGGTCTTGGTGGGGCGCAGGGGCTGTACGGAGGCCTCCAGGAGACAGCAGCCGCAGGTCACACAGGCAAAATCAGGAGAACACAGTAAGTTAAGAAGGAATAGGACTGTACTGTATATGAAGGGGGCAAGGTCTTGTATGATTCATCTAAATAGACCAACAAATAGCAAAAAAGATAACTTATATTTACCCTGAGTCACAGATATAGTGTAATAACACATCACAACCTTATGTCTGTCTATCTGTTCACATTTTTTCAGTGTAGTTTCTCCAATAAGGATACATCAACAGGGTAAAAGATTTTATTTTCTGAATTCCGGTGATCTATTGATGTGCCTATCAAAAGTGGAATCAGTAGTGACCCCTAAGTTTTGTTTTAATTTGTTTCCCTTCAGTGACCAAAGGATCATATATAGTTTGAATTGACCTATTTTCATTATGGAACAATTTGTATTCTAACACTTCTCACACCTACTGTTGTCTGTCTGATAACTCGCTGTAGAATGGAGTTTCTCATAGAGTTCTCATATTGTACTAGCTATAATTTACCCACATGTAACTTCACTAAAGACTTTTGTTGATCGGCATTTATATTTAATGTTTTTTCTCTCCAGATTGATTAACTACCTGATGAAGCGTGGGTCTGCCTCTGCTAATACTCTCGGAGTCGTAGCATTTATGTACTCTGGTTTAGGATGTCTCTTGTACTATGCTCGCGGTAGCCACGAAGATGATCTGAATACTGCGGGTGCTGCGACCATGACCGGGCTTCTCTACAAATCAACTGCTGGACTAAAGAAGTGTGCTGTGGGAGGACTGATAGGACTGGGCTTATCTGCTGCATACATTGCCTTTTCATCGCGGGATAAGTTGAAGGATCAGTATGCACATAGATTTTAATAGGGCCATTATACTTATTCACTACATATAAACAATTGCCAGTGTGTTTTGACCGTGATAAGAACAGGTTATGTGGGTAAAGTCCGAGAAAAGCCATTTAAACAAATTCCAATGTAAAAACAAATGATGTTGAAAATGGGCCAAATTATTGTTCCTTTCTCTTGAAATTTTGCATACATGTATTATTGAACCATTAGTGAAAGCTTATTGGTTGTTGTGTGTGAGGTACACTCCCCATAAAAAGTTCTCGTACGCTCTAAGGGTCATACAAGATGACAAAATGAAAGAGAAATCTGAATACTGCTCTCTGAGGAAGTTTTATTGTCCATTAAATTACTTTTTTTCACATGTAAATACAGTACTGTAAAGGTGAGTAACATATATCATTATGAAATATTGAGACTCACTTTGCAACCATTCTGAGAAGACTTGAGCCATAGGACTCATCCTGAAATCTGTTGTTCCCGGCTGTTGGAGAACTTTATATGGTGAGTGTACATTATGTCCTTATGCCTCGGAGAGACTATCAATATTGACTTACTTCTTATGTATCCATTATATAACCTGGACACTGACGTGTGGCATAATTATAGTTACGTAAATTTCCACTTATCTTGAAAAAAAGTTGTGTTTATCAGCTCCTAGATTTTGTAGACGAGACACGTGAAGGATATACAGTAAACTCTCGTGTGGAAAAAAATATTAACAAGTCTATTTTGATTTGCTTCGAATCTTATGAATGACTTCTCTCATTTAATATGTGAGAGATGTTTCTTAACCAAAATAACAATAGGAGGTTATTAAGATTTTTATATTTGGAATACCTGTATTCAGGTGAAAGTCCAACTTTAGCTATAAAGTTTAACTTGGGCCAAAATGAAGATCAAAATGAAATTGGCTGAGAGAAGTAATATTTGCCTCAGATTACAACCATGGCTTATGCTTCTTCAGGGACTGCTTATTAGTGGATAAATTTATCTTGGAGTTGTACTGTACTGTATAATGATATTAAAAGGTATTTTGTTGCGTCATATATTTCTGTAAATATTTACTTCACGTACAAGATTTTTTTTATTTAATAAAAAACTAAATAAAAATTGTAAATTCTGTTCTTTTTAATTTAAGTCCATTAACATCAAGCTTTATCTTTTGAATATTAACTGATTTACATATATTATTTAGGTATTTTAGAGAATTAAAGAAGTGTCAGTAGTAAAAATACCTGAACATAACAGTTATAAACAACTTTACATTAACTGAAAATCTGTTCTCTGAATTTTTGAGGGGTGAAGGCCATTGGCAACTGAAGTGTGCTTGTGAAAGGATTAAGTGTCAAGTCCCATTGGATTTTTGCCATATTAGTTTTTGTAACTTTTCAAAAAAGTAAGTAGCCAGTGGCTTTTTTTAAGGCCTTTTTGGATTTAATTGTATCATTCTGTGGAGGAGTTCACCTACTGAGTTTTGCCTTGAGGTAAAGAGATTACAATGCTGACCAATCAATGTCTTGTAGCTATGTCAACTTGGGATACATTTTGATGATGCTTATTAGACAGCAAGAAATATCTGGACTGGTGTCTGGATGCATGGTACTGTACTGGACTGATAATAACTAGATATTGTATTCTGGAAAAGAAATCTGAGTTGACAGTGAGGAACTACATAAACAATATTGCAAGTGTAGAACTGTAGAAACTAGTTGGCTTCAGGATGCACCTCACACTTACTACACAGGTCAAGCTGTGTAGAAAATGCTTCATTCTCCTTGGATGGTCTTTCCCCAAACCTAACTTTAATTACTTTTAATTATTGTTACTTTCAGGTGTAACAGAAGTTATAGATTCCCTTTGATATCACAATGAAAATGCTACCCAGCCGAGATAGATAAATAGACTACAGGTATTTAATAAAATCCTCACACAAGTTCACATTAATTTAGCTTGTACAGAGAGTGTCGACCATAAAAATACTGACAAAAAATAAGTCACTTTAATCAATAGTCACCCAAGAAGGAGTAACATAGGTGAATGACCCCAGGAGACATCCCAAATGACATTGGTGGTCATGATCAGACAAGATGTGTGAGTCATCTCGAGGGCATTGACTTTATCACAGTAAACACAGAGGACATGACCAAGCTTAGTGGGAAGACACAAGGAGCTTAAGTCTCCCGTGAATGAATGCTAAGACTTATGTTCTACTTATTCCAATGGAAAATATTAAGAATCAGGAGGTGTGGAGTGAAAGAAAATCAAATAAATTAACAGGTAGACAGATACTGTACTTTATGAATAAGTATTTATTCAGAAATTTCGTCATATAAGTTCATAATGGTTTAGTATGCATTATAAAGAAAGAAAAAAGCTCCCATTAGTACCTCGAGTAGCAAGGAACATCATTTTATTTTTCAAGACAATTAATTAAAATACTTCAATTTAAGTTTAATTAAATTTGTTTAGTAAGTATGTAAGGGAAGTAAAGATGATAGAATGTAAAGTTGTAAACAGTGAAGAGTCCAGTGAGGGAAGGTACTGGTGGAGGTGGCGGCCCGTCTGGGGTTAACACAGCACTATGGCTGGAGGTGTTCTGCATACCTTAATTGAAGTATCTGAGCATTTTCAGGAATTAATGAGGCTGGTAATTATTAGAGAAATAATTATTATATTAAACAGTCTAGAGTCTGTTAATAGGTGACCCTTTAGTAAGGTTATGCACCCCAGCTTATTTCACCTGAACATTAACCACTTAAATGCTATCCTAGCCTCCACAGTTACCAGTAAGCTTAATTATAAAGGAACAAGCTGAGGTGTCAAATCTTCATGTGATCCGATTGTACCATAAGATAATATATATATTTTATCATTTCATCATTTATCGTTTTGGTCATCCAGCAAATTTTTGGATTTTAAGTTTAGGTTAGGTTAAGTTAGTTTAGGTTAGGTTAAGTTAGTTTAGGTTAGGTTAAGTTAGTTTAGGTTAGGTTAAGTTAGTTTAGGTTAGGTTAAGTTAGTTTAGGTTAGGTTAAGTTAGTTTAGGTTAGGTTAAGTTAGTTTAGGTTAGGTTAGGTTAGGTTAGGTTAGGTTAGGTTAGGTTAGGTTGAAATTATGTCTCCGATGATTTTTTTATATGTGTTTTGAACTATACTTCCAAATAGGTGGATGACCAAAACGATAATTGTACCTAATAGCCATTTGGGTGGTTGGTCTATTGGTCTGTCCAGTGTTAGTTCAGGAGTAAACTGGTGACCGGGAAACTTGTGATGTTTATTAGTGAGAGTCGCACTATAACACCTTCTTCGTGTGTGGCCGGTGTAGCTTCTCAGAGGTACTCCGTAGGTATTATTGTATCGGTCACCCTGTTAGGTTGTATTTGAGAAGCAGCACTGTGACTTATATTTATCAGTTAGGTTAGGCTTTTGAGTTGGGTTGGGTTGAGTTAGTTTAGGTTAGGTAAGGTTAAGTTAGGTTAGGCTAGGTTAGGAGTAGGGCAAATGTGGTATCATTGTCCAAAGTTGTATGTCTATTCTAAATGAAAGCAAAGAAATATCAGAAGTAAATTGTAATTCTTCCACCGTCTTTTATGATAGTCTAAAGGCAAGAAACAAGTTTTCTTCTGAGTCAGATATCTATAGTATTACCTATAGCACTGTACAGTACATGTATGTGCAGTATAGTGGAGGTTCTTAAAGCTGTATGAATTAAAATAAGGTAATGTATTTGTCTTTGTTTGCATAGTTTGGTGGCCCTGTACTATACATTGAAAGGTTAGGTTGTACTTTGGTGCCTGACTCAACAACTTCCTGCTTTGAATTGTGACTTTCTAAGGTTTTTTTGTGATGGCAATGGGGGAAATTCCACAAATTGTTTGATTGGTGCTCATCATTAGCGTACTGTTAGCCTGGGTTTCTAATATACTTAGTGATGACTAGAACATGAGCCTCCTTATCCTGGGATGAGTTCATTTTTGGACTGTTTATAGTGACTTGAAAGAAGACACATTGGGATTGGACCATAACCTTTATTTACAGCATAAGCACAATTATAAGTCACTATAAATGATATAATGTTATCAGTAGACATAGAGAAAAACTTAAATGGTGTGGTCTTCATTTCAGGCTGCAGCAGATGGTGTGGTTGAGTCATGGGGTCTAGAGATGATACTTCAGAATGTTAGTTTGTCTTTTCACGAGGATGACAACTTTCAAGGTCATCTTCTGTTTGGGCTTCACTCACTCCTCCTCCTCCTGGCTAGAGTAAGTCCCCAAATATCTGATTTATTTATATTTTATTTTATTTTTACCTTTTTTTACTGAAACTAAGAAGACAGGATTGTACGTTGATGTTATTTTTGGGGTCAATATTTATTTCCCGACTGTAGTTTAGCTTCTACAGTACACACTCCCAAATATATGCCCATTTAAACAGTAATGTTAGTAAAGAAAGCTACTGTGTTTTAAAATGACATTACCATATAAGTTTGCCATTAAGCTATGACCAAGATCCAGCCATATGTTATTAACCAGTTCTCCTAACACTGCCCTGTGCTGATGATTCACCTGTTACTGTAATGAACCATTGACAGTAAAGCCCCTTGTGACACAATCCCACAGAAACTAACCTGCACTCAGAAGTCATTGCCTTACTCCCAGACAGGGCATCAACACTTAGATTTTGTTAAGTGCTGAAATACATAACCAGAGTAATATCTCACTTAACCAGAAGGTCTGTCTAGTTTTCAAAGATACTCAGTGTTTTGATCTTGAGCAACAGGTTTCTGGTCTTAACAATTCTTGAGTTACAGGATGCTGGCTTTGTTAATATATATTATTTTAGGATCAATACTTTGTTTGATAAATATTCCCATTTATTTTCAGAAACTGGAAGACTTAGGTCATGAGATGTACACTGATGCTTGTGGATGTGGTTGGGATACTACTCAGCTGCCTGAGTCTCAGCACACTGATATCCACAGGTACACCTCAGGAACCGTGGTGCGATGGGTGCAGGGGGAGTGTTATGTTCTTTTAGCATCCACCGAGGCAGAGGCACACATGTACCAGGACCAGGATGGGGAGCAGGAAGACCAAGCCAAAGATGACTATAAGGGTAAACCAGGAAGTGATGCAGATAATGACCATAAGGATGGCTATACACAAGAGCTCACCAGTGAGGAGACCTACATGAAGGATGGTTACCATCAAGGACAAGAAGAGTGTGAAGAAAATCAACTGAGGGACAGTGGGGAGGAACCCGACCCTCCACATACTATCCCTACAAATTTTGAAGCTTCAAGTAATGATGTTGAGCACAGAGATGATGCTGAATTCTGTCAAGATGGTGAAGAAACGGAACACTGCCATAGTTCTGCCCCGGACCCTCTTGAATCTGGAGATTTTTTACAGGTAGTTGATAAAGAAAATAATAGTCCTGATACAAGGCTTCAAACTGACTCCAAAGAGTTACCGAGTGTTTGGTCAGGCTGCCAGATTCACTCGTGCTCCACAAAAGGGGGAAAGTATGATCTCAGTAAATGGAAAAAATCACAGAGGAAATTCTTAAAGAGGTCTTTAGATACAATGACAGGGAAAGGTGACTGTGTAGAAAAGTCAAAACACAGCTGTGGCCAAGAATGTGTTGATGCTGACTGTGAGATGGACCACTCTGAGTCATGTTCCATTAAGCAAGAGGTTGAGAGTGCTGACAATGATGGGGAAGTTGCTTGTAATAGTTTTGTTAAAAAATATTCATTGAAAAGGGAATTAGATGTAGATGAAGACTATAAAACAGGGAAGAGTGCAGTGACAAGTAGTGGGGCAGAGGTATATACAATGGGGACCCAGAGAAGTCATGTGAGTGTAAGTGCAGACAAGGAGAGTGACTCAGAGGACAGTGGAGATGGAGGTGATAAGGAGACCACAAATGAATACCAGAGTAGTGAGGAGGAACCAGTGAGTGAATATGACAGAAGTGACGGAGAGGAGAGAAGCGAGGCTGGGAGGAGTGACCGGGAGAGAGTGAGTGAGAACAACAAAACTGTGATTGAAAACTGTAATAGTGAAGAAGAGAAAAGCAGGTCAGGGATCCTACCATTAAGTCCCATGAAGGCATCAGATGCAGATAGTTCCTTTGTGGATGGCAGTTCGTCGGCTGTGGGATCCATCGTCAGCGAGGACAGTATTGACGGGGACAACAGCTGTACCCTTATCATTCACGAGGAGGATACGAGGGAGGGCAACTCTAGAGAGGAGATGAGTGATGGAATGTCCAGTCCTAATGTGAGAAAAGACCATGAACCTCTTAAGCAGGACACCGACGAAGAGGAGAGAGTCATTGCCGACAAGTGTGGCGTTGACAAAGTGAACCGGACACTGAAGGAAGAAGGGTTAGAGACAGTGGGTTATTGTTCACTAGTTAAGGACAAGAAGTGTAATCCTGAGCCTTTTGGGTTACAGACTGAAAACAGCTTATGTGGCAATAATGTTGAGTTGGAGAAGATTACCGGTGAACAGAGTTATGATGATGAACAGCATAATGACTATGATGATGATGATGATGAGAGTGATGATGATGACTCCAGCTCAGTCACCTCCACTAGTTCATCATCATCATCCTCCTCCTCCAGTAGTGATGATGATGATAGAATAAGTTTTAAGCAAAGAGGTAAGACAAGATTATGTGTGTCAACAGTTTTTGGTGCAGAATAGAACAATTAATGAAGCTTAAAGTTGCATGTATTGTACTGTAATTAGAGATGGGATGATCGTAGATTAAATAATTTGATAAATATTGAGAATGAGCCAGTTGTCTTGGTTCTGTAATGGAGGCTCACAATAGTTACTGGTCAATCATCATCCTATTTTGATAGAGCATGTTTGATTGTGTGTCCGTAAACTTAAACTTTCTCAGGGTGTAAGCATTGTATTGGTACTGATATTGGTTTGTTATTTTACATGAAAATACAGTATATCATCACTACACAAGAAGCATAAAACCCAATTCACATGTGTGTGTCAGAGGTCAAAGTCACAGCTGCAAATGAAATGGCATATTAGTCCATGGATGCCCAGTACAGTACTTCAACCTTTGTTAAATGGTAGTGTGCTGAAGTTGATCACAGCTTACCATGGCTTGTGAAAAATGGTGATAAAGCCTTTCATCACCAACTTAACTTAGAGACAGGACAATAACCTCCAACTCACTATCACTGTCCAGAGAATGGACAGAGAATCATAGGATGCTCAGCACAGGATAAATTAGACCCACTCCTAACTCTGTCAGGGGTGCTCCAGTGGAATGCTCTTGCAGTTCACCTGTTGAATGACCGGTACACTGTTTACAGACTAACACTGGATTTTCTTACAGTTGAGAGAGCGGCTCAAGCTGCTCGGGAAGCGGAAGCATCAGCTGCAGCTCTACTGTCTGCCAGTGTTATTAACCATGAAGCATCAGGAGTTAATGATGGTCACCATACACAGTTAACAAGCCAAGTTTGCCTTGACCAGAAACTAGGAGATCAGGGTCAACTAGACACCCACATGGAAGAGGAACTGGGATCAGACTCAACAGCTTCTTCCTCAGAAGAGATCGTGCCACACAGCAGTGAAGATGCTGCTGCAGTAACAACATCCACTGCCTCTGTGTATGTGGACCCTCCTTCAGGCTCCCTCAATCTAACTCCACATCTAACATGTTCAGAGCCTGTTGAGGTTGAGCACAGTGGCCGTGACCCAGCAGACTTGCAGGCAGCTCAGGGCTTGGCTGACCTACAGAGGGGTCAGAATCTGAACCTCAACAGTAACCCATCAGGCTCTACATCTAACCCATTGACCTTTATGGTGAATGAGCTTCACGAGGTGAGTTACCTAAACACTTTATGAAAATTGAAGTATAGTACAGTACTTCATATATGGGGTACAGTACAGCAGCTGATTGGATACTGCTCTCACATCCATAGGCATACGGAAGTTATATAGATCATGACCCCAGGTGATCTCTTCAGTCATCATTTTTCCTCTTGAATATATACAGTCATGGCTCCTTGGATGTAGGTGTAGTGTGGTGGGATATTTGCCTTGTACCAGAGCTTCTGAACCGACCTCCATTGTACCAAACTTACTTGTTTTATAATTGGGTGATCTCATTCATTGTCTTTGAGTGCTGGTGATTAAGTGATAAACCTGGTAGTAGGATCAAGAGTTGAGTGGTTTGAGGCCAAGATCTGTGACCTTTGACTGTCAAGAAAATATATTACATTTGCATAAGACAGATTTATAGAGGCCCTGTGCAGTATGAGGTGGGGCCATTCAGTACAGTACAGTATTACCAAGTCATATATTTTTCAGATTCCTCTTGAAATTCGTCGCTCTGTTGGAGGGAAAGGCTTAGAGTGCGTAGTGTGTGGAAAAGTGTTCAACCGCCTCCTAAAACTGAAGCAACATCACCGGACACACACCGGGGAGCGACCGTGGGGTTGCAGCACATGCGGGAAGACTTTCAGTACTGCATCCTACCTCCAGAAGCACCGCCTTACCTGCCATGTACCCGCACACCAGCGACAGTTCTCATGCTGTAAGAAGTTAATGATCAGTGATGTAGATGTTTGATTCTTTTTTCTTCAGATTATTAGCATGCAGTCGACTCTTTTCCCCTATTTACTAAGTTTGCTCGAGATTGTGTTTTTATTACTGGAATGAGTGATCGCTTGTCATTCCTCAAATAAGTAAAATATGCCCCCAAAAATATCCACAAATGTTTATTTATTGAAATATTTATAAAGAGGTATTTGAAATAATGGTGTGTATAATTTCTTGATGAGTTTATAGACCCTTGTAGTTATGTAAAGCCAAGCGCAGATATTTTAATTTTCCTCATCTAAATAATACAGTACAGTAATGCCATTTTAAAGTGACAGTGTTGCTGGTCATAAACTGCTTGGGATCAAGAGCTGACAGGCAGACAGTAGTAGAGTCTCAGGACATATCCTTGGTGTTACAGATCCTGGAAAGATTCACAGTAACAAAGATATCAACTCTGGAAATCAAACCCACATTAGAAATCAGAAACTAAACATTACAGGTTTGATGCTCACTTGTGTCAGTGCAAATGTGAGTGAACTCTCCTACTCACAAGTGAAGAGGATGGCAGTAGTCATCAAGTGTTATGTTCGGGAAGATTTCTCTCTTTTTAACCCTTTAAGACCCCCATCTCACATATTCCTTTACTCCTTTCATCTTTCCTTTGTTTCTCATCTCGACCTTTATTGAACATTATATTTTTTGCACTGAGAATAAACTTTACTGGTATTATATTTTATCTCAAAGATGTGTGTCACCGAGGGTTTGGGCTGCGAAGTTCCTTACAGACACACCTGGCCACTCATGCTACTAACAAGCCCTTCACCTGTGATATCTGTGGCCAGTCATTTGCCCTCAAGTTTACCCGAGACACCCACAAGGCGCAGCACACAGGTACTAAAAGAAGATACGTAGTTGGTTGTATCATTGGATTCATTAGCTGTTGTATTTCCCATAAAGGTGAGCATTAGGTCAATATTTTGTTCTGCACAGTCGGTGACAAAAGTTCGCTCCCCACGGTGAAACTGAGTATCTCGTTTTGGGGTCGATGCGGCTTCATTCTGGGAGGGAGGAAACTTTTGACACTTTGTTTCTTCAGAGTTTGTTGTATAAAGACTGTGAATGTTGCAGATACAGTGGGATCTCATCAACAATTCTGATAAAAGTAACTGCCCAATATCTAGAAAAACTTACACTTATTCATCTGTTGTAAGTGGATAGTTGATGTTTACCGTTAGTTCAGCTGTGGGTAGTTGTGTTGTTCTTAGATCATTAGAGAGACAGACCCATAATAAAATATCAAATAAAACAGATGGGTTATGACAGTAAGTACAGTAATTGGTGAAGTAACATCTTGACTTAATAATACTGGATAGAAGTTTGTTAGCAGAGGAGTATTAATTAGGTGGTATGTAAGAATTTCAGAGGTGATGTGTGTCTAAGAGGTAAAATGTTTGTGAGAAGGAAAAGAATTTAACAGAAATGAACAACACTGTAAAATAAATGTAGCAAAGTTTTGATTCTTAAGTATGTCACCAAATGTTACTTTATTAAAATGTTAGTTAAATGTTTTTTGTTTTCAATGACAGGCAGCCGTCCTTGGGCCTGCAGTGTCTGTGGTCGCTCCTATGTAACCAAATACAAGTTACGCGCTCACATGAAGGCTCACACCGGAGAACTGGTGTGTTCTGTGTGTGGCCGTCAGTTTACCTCGCAGGTATGTTTCATTTATCACATTTCATCTTAAAATATCTCTCATAATGTCAATGATGATCCAGTATTTTTTTTTATTTGAACTTCCATCGCCTTTTTCAACTCTCATTAACGTATGGCTAACTTGAGCCTAAAGAGATAGCAAGAATGTTGAGCCAGGGACACTATGAATGTGGTACAGTACTGGGTATATGATAGTTAAGCAGCTTTGATCTATTTAGACCTTTCATCACAATACCTGTACTGTGGGAGGCTCACAACCTTTATCCCTAACAATCAAAACAAAATTGGGAATCACAATCTCCTTTATTGATGATAGTTTGGATTTTAGATTGTGGTCAACCAACAATTGGGATTCTACAGTTATGGTAATAAATGGAACATTGAGAGAAACTTGTTAATTTTGCCATGGTGACATTTCCATGGATTACTACAACTAACTGACTGATTATGTTTAAATTAATATTGATTCATTTTACATGTACTGTAATCTTAAGACCCTAAATACCCCTGTAATGTTATAGTGAAGACAAGTTATTCCTCACCAGCAGTGATATAAACTTATCTTTGCAGGATTCCCTCGGGCGACACCAGAGACTGCACGAGGGCTCTGGCAAGAATCCTATGCTCCCTACCTGTCATATATGTAATAAGAAGTTTGCAACACCCAGCCTACTCAAGAGACATGCTGCTGTATGTACTTCCTACTAGTGTGTGTGTGTGAAGAAGCATTTACTTAGGGAGTACAGTATTATACATTGAGGAAGAGGGTGATAGGGGAGGGTAAATAAAGAATTGGTCAAAATATTGGAACGAAAGTGAGGGAGAGTTTATAGAAAATGATGTTTATGGAGGAAAGGAAAGAGATAGCTAGTGTTGAAATAATGTAGTAAACTTTGTAGGAGAAATTGTTAAGAGATGATGAAGTATTTTGGACTTACTGAAGGAGTATTATGGAGATCTAATGGTACAAAAACAGCTGGAAGGAGAACTGTCATGTCCCCCAGTATGAAGTTGACAGTACAGGGGAAGGGGTGCATAATCAGTTTATCTAAAGAGACAAATCCAAACCATGTAACTTTGGATTCCACCAAGACAGAGGACTTCAAATTGAATCCTCCATTTTTACCATTTTCCTTCCTATTTCTAACCGGCTTTAGAACAATGAAGTCAACCACACTAAATATTAAGTTATGAAGGAATACAAAATCCTGAACTTTATTTGGTGTAGCACTGAGATTGACTGGAACTGGGGTTTGACCTGGTAATCAGAATGTTTATTACCAAGCCAAATGAGGAGGGGGCATACAGTAGAGTTAGTGCAGTGATAAGACTCTAGCCTTCAGCCTTAAGTCTCAGCTGGTGATTCCAAGACTTACTATAAGAGCTATGGTTGTGAAGGGAAGGTTTTTAATATTATATTCAGTTTGTTTCACCTCCATTGTTGTGGGGTTTCAAGCCTTACACTTTAGCTGATAATACAGGAGTTGCCTCATTTAGGATGTCTCAAAATAGTTTCAAGCTGACTTCCACATATGTACTAATAAAGAAGTTAAAATCAAATTACTGTAATTAATGTTCAATATTTTTTTTCTCAGAGTCATGAACGTCAAAACACCCACAAGTGTAGTGTATGTGGCCAAGATTTCGTCAACCATCAGCAGTTAACAGCTCATCAGAGTCAGCACCAGCAGTCCCCTATGTCAACATCCCACAGATGTCACGTATGCAATAAAATGTTTGTACAGGAATCTCACCTGTCTCGCCACCTTGCTACTCATACACATTCAACATTCCATCAACAGAACAGCACTCAGTCACTTCCTGCAAGTCAGACAAAGGACTGCAACAGTGATGCCACAGGTAGTCAGCTGAGTCAGGGTCTAAGTACACTCCAGCAGTCAGATGCAGCCTGCTTCATATCCGAGAAGAAGTCGTCACTTTTTCAACAGGCTCGGACTACGTCACAGATGAACAGCAACCAACAGGCTTGTAGTGGCGACAGTTATCTTGGAGGAGTTTCTCAACAACACACACACCACTTGCAAAACACACAGTCACTACACACTGTTACAGTAGGACAAACTCAACACCAACAACTTTTAATAAGCAGTAGAGCAGATAGTAATTCTCGCTCATCCAACTTGCAGCCCCAGGTTTTCCTCTCGAGTGTTTCCTATGATCCAGAGATCTTGGGAGCCAGTTTACAAGAGACAGCTTACCAACAACCTCAAGGGCAAGAGTAAGTTTTGTATGTTTATAGCTACAAGTATTGTCTAGTCACTTGAGTAAGATTTATTTATATAAATTTATTAATTCATAATTATACTGTACAGTTTTATGTATATTCATGGTAATGCTTGGTGTTAGCAGTTTGTTGAAGTTTAGTTTAGGAATTGTTCTATAAAATATGATTACAGTATAGTAGTCTGCAAGTCATGACAACCAAGATCTCACAACAGGAAATGCTAATAATTGTACAGTACTTAGAATCAGTGATGGGAAAAACTCTTTTTCATAAGGTTGTCAGTACATAAATCTAGCATCATATTTTTGTATAAATGTCATAGTCATAAAAGTAACATATTTATTGTATATACATTGTACCAGTCTTCCTTGAGACACCTTCATATACTGTACATCAGGGTTTGAAGAAAGTGTTAATTTTTGTTGGGCCAATTAATTACCTTCAGACTAGAATATAAGAACTTTAAATACAGGAGTCCCTTGTCTTATATGCTTTTGTATTACATGGTCAAGATATTATTACCTCGGGAATTTAAATTGGGTCATTACCAAATTTATTACAAAATTAAGTAAACTAAGGTAAATCTTGCCTTTATTATACCGCAACAACAAAAAAGTTTAGTGTGGCTCAGGAACATATCTACATTAAATAAGGAGACTGCTGGAACTGGCTGATGCTTGATGTGACCAGTACTGGAACTGTATTGTAGGCACAGCTTGCTCCTTCATAAAGCCCCTTTTAAGGACTACAGTTACAACTAGAATGTATAACACCTTTAGAATTTAGTACCAGTCATCATTCTTTAAGGGTTCCCAGATCCTTGTCCGGGTGGTACACAGGGTGCTTTAAACAGACAAAGATCATACCTTGAGAATAATATAAAAAAGAACAGCATATGTTTGTTACCTTACCAGTACACATCAAAGGCTTGTGAAGCAAATCTTTGCAGAAAACTGGGATGAGCAAACTGGGTTTTGTTTAACACTATGATGACTGTGGGTAGATGGCCTGGTGAAGTGGGTTTGTTTTCACAAATAAAACTCAATCATATTATTATTTTTGTATATTAAATAGTCTGATAAACAGATGAGGCTGACTGGGGGGTAAGATATTACAACATTTGCACCAAAATAGGTACAGGTAGTTGATTTTCCTGTCGGTGCGCCCAACACTGTTGACACCATAGGCAGACCCCTGGCTGCATATTGGTCTAGTTCTGCATTTCATAATATTGTCAATGTATTCGTCAGCTAAAAATACCATACCTTTTTTTCTCTCAGGCTATATTAATAATAATATCATTCTTATGTGACTCATGATGATAATGTGTCCATTATCTTTCTTCCACACATGAGGGCAGAGCAAAGGGGAAATAAACCAGAGGAAGGAAATAGTCAGGAGAGATATGTGAGAAAAGTTTAGAAAGTGAAACAAAGAAATACCAAGTAGGAACATGACACATTATTAATTAAAAACTACACTATGGACAATGTCAGTAGAGGACGATAATGCTGCCAATAAACAAACAGGTGATGGACAGAGGGAACCAAGACTAAACAGTCTTTAGGCAGTTTATCAATTGGTGTATTTATAGTTTACAACATAAAGTTACATAGCAAAGACTGGACAATACTAAAATCAGAACACTTCTACACATTTCAAATAATAACAAAATGTGTTTTTCTTCCATAACATCTTAAATACAATCGTATGAAATATTAAAATGTACTGTAAATACAAATTACTTAAATATAAAAAACTTAACTCTAATAGTAATAATAATCTGTTATACAAAGAGATCATAATAGTCTTAAGAACATAGTGACAGATGGGACAAGTGTTTGGTCCACTGAATAGCACAAGTCCGAGATTCTGGGATACTGTATACACACTCACCTCAAGTTAAAGAACACATATGAAACTTTTCCTTGACTATTAACATTAACCTGTACAGTACAAGCATCAAATTACATACCTGACAGTGTTAGTTTAAAACTGGCAGAGTATACAGTATATATTATATTTAAATTATTCCCCCATAATTCAGAGAAAGAAGTTGAAAAATTGTTGGATTTTTGGCTTCTATGGATGCCTACAATACCTGTCATCAATCTAGGTCTCCAGCAGGTACAGTGTCAAGGAGGTGGGAAGCATCTGTGCACACTCATGAGGATATACTGTACTCGGCTTAGTATGAAGTTAACTCTTAGTGATACATTGGATTTGTTTCTACATACAGGTATTGTTTTATGTATTATGAGTGTTCTTCTATATCTTTATATGGCTAAAATATTATTCTTTTCAGTACAGGGGGTCCCCGACTTACGAACGGGGTTAAACTTGAAATTTACAGTATCTATTTACCTGATAACTTATTTTTTACTTTCAATTACTGTATTTTGTCATTCTATTTCTTCTTTTGTCTTAAATTCTGTGATTTTAGATGCCTATAAGGACTTAGGCTATGATATAATGGGATTTTAAACATAGTTCTCTAAGTAGGGTATGCATATAGGCATGTGTTCCGACTTAAGAACGTCCTCAGGAATGGAACCCGTTCGTAACCCGGGGACCCCCTGTACTTCCAAAATTCACTATCCTTGGGGTGGTAGATAATTTGAAACACAGCTCAAAGGTTAATCTGAAATGTAATGATGAGTCAGAGGAGCTGTAAGGCTAGGCTGGCACATTACTCCAGCCACGGGTCACTCCCATTATATTGTGTTAGCCATTATTTTGCAGTATTTTGTGGATATACTTTATACAGTACATAATGAGTTAATGAGAGAGTGATGTGACACGTGGTGCTTCAGGTCACTGTAGACGGTAAGTGAGATATGTTGACCAGTGGAGAAAAGAAGATTGCTAGTATCTGCCACCACACTATTGGTCCAGTGTGTCAGCGTGGGTGTTTTGGTAAACTGAGTGTGGACAAGATAAAGAGAGATATTTGACAAATTTTGAAGTATATAGGAGAGTGGCAGTGATACAGCAGCCATCAAGTGGAAAGAAGCTCCTGACAATGAACTGAGTACAGTATTAGTTACCAACATCAGGCGAGCAAGAGAACATCACCAGCATATTTAAGTACCGTACCACAATTTATTTACTGGCAATTACACATTAACCCACATAATATTAATGAGAGTAATTGTTTTTATAATTTACTGTACTGTGTTAAAAATCACCGATTTATTATGTACCGTATACAGTAAGGTTGCATTCCTGAAAATCATATCGTTATTCAAATGACCGTACAGTAAATCAAACTGTATTACCTATTGACTACCGTTATTAATAGGGGTATACGTTCCTCGGAAAATGAAGGACTCTCCAATACGTAATAAAATGACACTTTGCAACACAGCCTAAATTTATGCATGCATACAAATTTAAAATGGAGTGTACTGTACATAGGCAACAACTGAATAAAAAACAAGATTCTAATTTGTTTAACAAGTGCCACAGTCGACCAAGATAATCCTAAAACTTGACTGATGTGTTTTCACCGGCCTAAATGTGCCTCATCACCTTCAACTTAATATTTAAAGTAGTGGCCACTTAAGGTATTGCTGCTGCTCATTTCACCAGCTGGTTACTTTCCCTACATCTCCAAGTAAAGTAAATCACTTGAAAATCAAGAAATTTCTGGTGAGTTATGTCAAAGCGAGGAACTGGTTTTGAAAGATTTCGTTGGCTTGTAAACACTTTTGGTATGACCTACCGTTGCCATTCAATCTGTCGGGAACATCTGGAACATTCATTTTCTTTATATTCAACGGGTAACTGCTTGTTTTCTTCTCATAAAAGTCAATGTGAATTAAAAAAATACCATAATCCAATTTATTATAGATTGAAATAAATGTGCGTGTACCTTATTTACTGTACTGTATGGTCATAGAAAAAAATATCGTACATCGAGGTATACTTGAATATCTGCCTCTCAATTTATATGAATTTAATATAAGCATTTTTTGGAATAACACTGGTGTTGTATTTATACCATTTGTTAACTTATGTGGAATTTTTCGGGGGATTTACATGTTTTGAATTGCACACCAAACGGTCACAGGCTGGCATCATAGTTGAGTGAGCGCGTCGGCAAGGTACGACACTTGCAGCATGAGGTAGGATTAGCATGCTGCAGCATCACAACCATTGTCAGAGTGAAAGTGATTGTCTATGCCATTTCATTTTTGTGTAGCTTTTGGCCCTTCCTATGACTGGCAAATGCCCAACTACATCCAAGGAAGCCACTTAGCCCCAGAAGCAGCAAAAGGCCATCACTGTTGGTGTTAAATTAGGAGTAATAAGCTGCATTGAGAGAGGACAGGAGACATCTTCACCTGTCACTTCTCACCACCATCACCTCCTCGGTTATCTGACCCAGATGACCCACTTCAAGCCATCGGAATTAACGTTCAATGTAAGTTAAAAATGTTTTCATTACAATATTATTTTCTTAATGTAGATAGGCTATATACTGTATATATATATATGTATAATGTAGGCTGTATTCTTTTATTTTTAATGTCTTTATTATTGTGAGTAACAAATACATAGTAAAAATAAAACACAGTGAAGGGAATGAGTATCTACAGTATACAGTTTAGACGTATGAATGAGTTTAGAGGAAGCACTCCCCCTAACCCCACCATTTCCTTTATTTCTCACAGGAAAATTCTGTTTGATTTATGCGTTTCTGAGTTCCGCAGTCATTTTCAAGAATGCAACTACCGTGTTAATTCAAACCAATTTACAGTCCTAATGAAACAAATTCCATCCAAATCCATTAAGCTTTGATAAATTTCTGATTATTTGTACTGAGAAAACTTAGGGGCCTGTTTCCTCAAAACTTAATATTGGCAAGTTTGCCAATCATGCCGAGCATCTCAATTAGCAATTTATATTGTTTGGAGCTAAGATGAAAGTGAAAGTCTAATCAGCTTTAATAATTTGACCTATGATATTGAAATATACCAACACAATGTACCAGGAGTTGGGTCATGTAGTAATGAAGTGCTAGAAGGAGGCAATTGTTGTATAGTGGTACAGTAAATGGCTTGTACCATATAGTCAGAAAATATCCCCAACCTTCGATCTCTCACAATATACTTGACGTTTACTACAGCTTCGTTACTCAGCATGGTATCTATTACAGTAAAACCGTTATCATAAATCAGTTGTTCTAAGTTACCAACCATTTCATATCAGTTTGATGACAACAGACTGTAATGCCTCAGAGACATCATTATTATGTACTTTTTCAGTTTCTAAATATCATTGACAATTAAAAGAACATTACAGTAAATTACAGTACTTAATGTATATATAAACACAACTAAAAACTTCTTTATAAGACTTAATCAACATATTTACTTGAACACTATCACAAGAGCTTCAGTTTCCCCGTAACCTCATTGACTGCTTCCTCATCACCAAATATTGCCAAGACAGTTGTAGATCCCGCTGGAACTTGAGTTTTGCCAGCATCTTGTACCAGGTATGTGGGAAGGTACAGTGCTTCTGCTTTCTTTTGAAGTTCAATAAGTTCTTGAGAATTTTTACCTTTTAATGCTATCTTCCTCTCTCTGGAAATAAAAATAATGGAGAAGAACAAGAAACAATAGGTAACATTCATAAGTCCAGAAGAGTGGTGAAGCATGACACAGTGGTAAACTATGGAACACTAATTAATTTTTATTCAAAATGACTACTATTCCTAAGATGGCCACTGCCGCCAGTATTCTATGATTTGCTGTTTTATTATTTTGTAAAACAGAACAGTATAGTCATTATATTTTATTTATTTATTTTTCTACAGTAAAAGTTTGATATTAAAAACACTTTTGATAACATGAAATAAAATTAATTACTTTATTAACTTAGGATAGCTCTTAAGTACAGTATTTTATAAGACTCGGCTCCTTAAAAATTTTTTTCTTGATTATTGAACTAAAATATTTCACTTCTATTTTATCCCTCCAGTGTTGGAGTGATTATCTGACCTTGTATGTTAGTGTGTTAATAGAGTTCATTACCCAGGACAGTGTTACCCTCCATCACCCAACTGTTGTGGGTGATGTCTGCCTCACTGTACTGTATATATCTATAAGCAGAGTATATTACATCTATTGTACATTATAATGAAAACACTAATACTCACCCAAACTCCTCCCATTCCTCAACACTGGCCTCGTACTTCTCTTCATCCTCCCTCAGGAGCCGGTACAGGCCCAGTGCAGCATGTCCCACCTGAAGCAACACACATTTTAGCACTATGTGGCCACCTTGTACCACATTTTCTTCAAAACAAACCCAGATGACCCCAGAATGAATAATATGATCATAAATTATCAAACAAAGAAAACAAGTGAAAGACAGTAATATCCCCATTAGCCGGAATCTTTGATTCTGGAACTTTCCATTACCTGGAAAATAAAATTTTAGCATTCCGAGAAATTCTGTAAAAAGTTTCTGTTCCGGGCATTCAAACGAAATTTTGAGTGATTGCATCATGTGCTGACGCGTGCCAAGAGAGTGGGTGGGTCGGCTCAGAGTGCTCATATGCTATGATTGGCTACTACTGTCATGTGACTGCATGGGATGCCTATGATTGGGTGATGCATCTCACAATCTTTCTCCTCAAGCCCTAGCTCCGTGACATTCTTAGCTCATGGTGACATAGGTGTATGATTTCTATGCATCTAAGAAACTGGATATGACTGAAGCGCTGATGAAACTCATTCAGGGATGACAGTACTGTACTCTGAAATGGTGATCATTGAGTGTGTGGACATAGGTAAATTATTTTTAATATTAGATGACACAGTACATTAAACCTCTAGTACAGTACTGACCTGAGCGGCCACTTTGCCAGCTCCCATAGAGAGGTCTGTGTTGACCACAAACACCATCTTGTAATAAGTGTCCTCATCATCATCATCATCCTCTTCACAGTCTTCCCATTCATCACTTTCATTAGATCCTAGAAGGGTGAAGATTTATTTACAATAATACAGACTTGAATACATGCATTAACCCTTTGAACACATTGGTCTATTTCTTCAAGATTGGTGACATTACTCAAGAGGTTAACCATATAACACAATACAGTACAGGTGGGAGGAAGGAGCAAAATAGTGGCTGTGAGAACATTTGGATGAAAACTGTTCTTACCATGATCACTGTTCCCACACAGGGCCTCCATTTCATCTGCCCCCAACTCAGCTATCCATGATAGAGCAGCATCTACATTTTTATTGCCTGTACACACTAAGGCCTGAGGAAAAGAACATTGCATATCAGAAAATTTAATCAATGAAACAAAAAATTAGAAATAAAATACCTACAATTTGTATGACTATACATGTACAGGGTATGTAATTATTTCAAAGACAAAAGTCAAACAGCTACAATAAAACCTAAATTCAGCACAATAGGAGTTCTAGCATTTCCAAATACTTGTACTGTACGGTAAAAACCAAATTATGGGTAACTAGGTGAGTTCCCCACTTAACCTGGGTGGAGGTACTGAAGATACTGTAGTACACAACTGGTCCTAGGCCACCTACACCTCCCGACAGGATTTCAAGGATGATACTATATTATACTGTACTGTATTTCTTTAAATTTCATTGCTGGGTTCAAGAAAGGACACTGCAATGTAATTAAGATAATAACTTAAGGAAAAAATCGTTTCTCTCATAATTACACTGCCAAAATAACTGGGACCGCCTGATGAACTTGTAGCGGTAGCAAGTGTTATCTTTTAACTACAACCATTATGTTAACAGTGCACCATACAACTTGTCTCATCATCATCTCTGTTTAATGACAATTTTGCACGTGGATTAGTTGTGAAGACCTGATGGCATGGTGAATTGATTGTCTTCAGGCAAATGTGAGGCAAGTTTTACGGCTGGATGTCCTTCCTATCACCAACCTACTTTTACAGAATTAGAACTGGGCAATGGACTTCAAGGGAGGGTTGCTACTCTCTCAGCCTATAACTTATGGCACCACCAACACTTACTTCAGTGCCTCATAAATCATAATGGTATTCATACTTTTACCTTGATCTAATAACATACCATACAGTACTGATTCTATTTATCCATTTTAATAGATAACTCTTCTTCCTAATTTTTAAAACTGTATCTTAAGTTATTGTACCTTGGCTGCTAGTCGTTTGTCCATGCCCATGCTAACAAGACTCTCGTAGAGGCCTTGGTCCACAGAGACTTTTGTGTTTGTGTCACTGGCAACTGTACGGCCTCTCTTCTGCTCTTGAGATACACCATCAGCTTTACTATCTTCTTGGTTTTCTAATTTAATTTGTGAAGAGTCCATCATCTTTTCTTCTTCCTGTTCCATTTTTTAACTAAATATCAGTACAGTAATTACTACAGCAGTTATTTTCTCAAAGATTCACATGAATTGATGCAAACACTCACTGGCTTATTATGGTTACAGTACAGTACTTGTATTTCTGATGTAGAGTACAGAAAACTGAACAGTATAATTTATATAATAGGAGTCCAGTTGACTTCTACTGAGATCAGGTCCTTGAATCACTTCACTTATTGGCAACAACAAGGATTTTCAATATAACAGAACAGCCTTTATGGTCAAACAAAGTGTCTTGATTTAACTGGTGAATATCCTTGTACACTGTAAAACATAAAATATTCTCAATGTTACTGTCTACACTGCTGGGTGTAATCAGAATGGGGGATATATTTATATTTAATGAACCTGGGAAATAACAAGTTCACCCTCACCTAAACTGCTCTCACTGAACCACCCTAACCTAACTGCCCATACTGAGACACTCAAGGATACACAATGACAATTCTCAACGTTTTATTCTCTAGGACTGGTCATTATAAACATACCATACAGGTTTATCTAACTCAGTGTGGGTTATTCTGAACTATCTGTGTTGACTCATCCAGTGTACAAGTCCTCTTACAGGGACACCATTATAGGTTCACTCGGGGTCACTTTATGAATAACGACTGACACAATTTAGTATAATTAAGTACAGTATTTTGGAAAGTTCCCAGTCTTGCCGATTAACCAATAAAGGAATTTGTTAAAACCAGTAAAGCAGCTCACTGTAGGTACACGAGATGGCGTGAAGCATCAACTACAGTGATCACACACACGTCTTCACTACAGCATTATAACACTACGTCTCTTATACTGTAATTATATATTAAACTCCATCTTTTACCACACCCTTAAGTACCAGGTCATTACACTTATTAACTACATCAAGGTCCAATTCTATGGTAGACTATATATATTAAAAAAAATACTTAGGGTTAAATATAGTTATTCGGGGTAGAAAATATTATAAGAAATAGTTATAATTAATTTATAAAGGAAGATGTGCTGATAATTAGGTGAGATATAATATATAATAATTATTTGTTAAAACTTTGGCACATCTGTAGTAATATTGATGACGTCATAATGCTTGGGGTCACGGGAACAATTGGTCATTAAGTAACTTCTCTAATTAATAACCCCATCTTATATAACTGTGTAAAATATATATATTCTTCTAATAAAACCCATTGAAATAAGTATATCAGTTACAAATATATATTCCCGTTTGTATTATTTAATAGTTCACACCATTTTTTATCTCATTATTAAAATCTTTCCCATTATTTAGCTTTATATTGAGGCTCTATGAGAAGGTTAATGTGGAGAAGTCTTATATTATTTTATATTATCCCTAGGAGTCATAGAAAACATATATAGATATTATTAGATAAAGTTAAAGGCAGGAGGAGGTGGTAGCTTCACTCTCAACACTGAAGGTTAACTATTTTACCATATTTTATGCCTTTATTCATTATTATCATATACTTTACATTATAATTTATCATTTGTATTATATAATCTATGTGTTTTTATTTAAGACAGGTGTTAGTTATACCTCTATATGGACTAATAAGGTGTGGATTGAGGAATACGTTTTGTTAATACTTCCTTGACGTCACTATAGTGTTAAATCCTGTTGATCTAAGATACTGATGATGGTACTAGTTTAAAATGTGAAGTATTGAGGAAATATTGAAGATTGGATGATAAACCTTTGATTGGGGAGGAGGTTATGTTAATAGACTAATGGAGGAGGACCTTTATCTTATGGGGGTATTTCCTTGATGGTAAAAGCTGTGGTATCTTATTTGCTGTCAAGATTATAGAGGGATATTAATTAATGTTTTGGACTTTTGGCTGTTTTTGAGGCATTAACCTGATATAATTTGATATTGGTGTGGTATATGAGCTTAGAAATATACAATAAGGTAGTGAAGGGTTCCACTAGAGGACACAGCATGAAATATGAGACTTATCAGTTGTATATAATTTCAGAAAATTTCCTTGGAGTAAATGTGAACTGATGTAATAACCTGTCAGAGAATGTGGTTAATTTATGGTAGCTCCTACTTCAGTTACTTGTCATATAACATTATTCAATTATCTTATATAACATTTTATACATATAATAACTATAGCCAATGTGTTAACAAAGTAATTCCCTAACCTAACCTAACCTGTGTAATCTAATGTTAGTGAGGTAAATTTATGTTAATTTGGGAGATATATTTCAGCATTGGTTTTTATATTAATTTTTTTTCATTCCTCCATTAGATTTGCATTATATACTTTAAAAGAAATATTTGAATGAAATATACACGGAAAATTTATCGGTAAATAAATTTGTACGCGTCTTCATTTTTTTACTTTTATTTTCCAACTTGATTTGCATTCTACATAAATTACCATATTAGTGAAGATCATAAATACTGTACTGGTATATTTAATGTATTTCAGTGCACGAATTTGTGACCGTGTCCATAACTATTACTAGAGTTAGACTGTAATGTGGAAATTAGAACGACTTCTCATTTAGTATTGGTAGTTCAGTTCAAAGATTTTAAGGACAATATTCTGTTTAACTGTTAATAATTCATGATAATCTTGTCTTTAGGTGTGAAGGAAGAGTAGAGCCATGGAGAGTAAAGGATTGCGTAGAAGAAGAGGCCGGCCGAGGAAGAAACCAAAGATTGAACCGGAAGAAATGGTTTCATACGAGGTTAGTGTGTGTGACCAGTGTGTATTTTATTGTTTCTTTAACCTAAGTTTTATGTGTGCATTAAACACTATATATACTACTGGTATCTGTGTATATAAATGTGTGTGAGATTTGAAACGAGTAAACTCTGGGCTAAACTACCTACTACAGGCAGTCCCCGAGTTACGAACACCCATACAGTGCCTTTGGACAGGATCCTAATATATTTATATAAAAAAATCCGTAAATAAAATGTTAGTTTTTTTTACAATTTAGCTTCACTTTATTTACTTTATTTACAAGTATCGTATTTATATTATTTATTATGTATGGCATATTATTGTTGTTTTGTATGGGCAGGGATGTGCTCTAACCTAACCTAACCTATGGGGGTTTTTGCTTGTAAATCAAAGCATGAGTAATTTTTTTCCGTGACTGTAAGTTTGGGTAAATTATATTCTTGTAAATTAGTGTCTGTCTGGATAATGAATATTTGTTATAATGATAACTTTATTTGCAAAAATGTATTGTTATTAATATTGTACAGTACAGTACAGGTATCTAAATATATTTGGTGGTAGTCATGTGAGTAGCCATGTTATGTTCCACCTTCACTTAGAGATTAACTCCATCTGTCCAGGTTACTTGTGTAGGTCATGTTGTTCATTAACAGGACTGGTAACTTAGCTGGAATTTCAACACTGTCTCTTACACTGATGAACCTTTCTCTACCACAATACATCAGACCTTGGAACCTTGTTGATGTTTTCAGCGATATATGACTTGGCTGCCCCCCTGAGCAAGATCTGAACCATCTGTGAATCAAGCCCAGGACGTCCATTTTGCCTGGATGGTACACTAACCTCTACACCACAGCCTGTTAGCCTCCCTCCAGAGAGAATTGGTGCTGCCTTTAGTTATACACAGTGGCCTCACTCTAGTATAGGCAGTTCTTTTTGCCACACTGCTTTAACATGTTTAAGAAGTATTGTTTAGGATTTATTGAGACATCACCTGACTGTATTTGTCCTTACAGGAGCTACAAGCTAAGGTGCAGATTTTAGAAGAAAATAATAAGAAATTAACCAAACTTCTTTCAAGGGGTCCAGTGTCACCTATGGTTTATGAAACTGAGAAGTTAGAAAAGAGAAAGAAAACAAAAAATATTGCCTGGTGAGTATATTACTGTCCTGGTACTACTTGAAGGTCTCCAAATTTGTGGTTCATGGAAATGAGAATCAATTTTCTGTTATCCTGAGTAATAGTTGGACTGGATATGGTGATAGTAGTTATGCTTTACAGTATTTGGGTGTGTGTATTTTATGTTTGTTTCTTACAGTGGGTAATGTTTGAGAGAGTACAGTACCAAGTAGCTGTTCTAGAATTATCTGGACAAGATAGAAACCTACAACAGTTTATTCTGTCTCAGGTGGAAAGTCAGTTATTCACCACATTCGTGAAAATGTTTGAGCAGGAGAAAATCCTTATTTAAATGATAGAAGAGTGTGAGGCAGTAAGGAAGAGGCAGGTAACAGTAGAGAGGTACATTGAAGACTTGGTTAAGATAAGTGTTGTCTTATACTGTAGTTACTGTTAGATTTATTTACCACATACAACTTCTGAGGCATGGTTGATATGCACATACTGTGCTAGCTATACATACTATGTTGAATAATGATGGTAGGAGGTATTAGGTCAATTTTGAATTCAGTTTACAATGTGAGAGTTGTATTATGTTTTCTCACTTACAGAATGCAGGTGTAGAATAATTATGTTATGAAACACCTCACAAAAGGTTATTGTTATTAGTACAGTATATGTGTAACTTATAAGTAAATACTGTACATTTAATCTTGAGTACAGTATATAGCAATTGATGCTCTAACCTTTTGTACAGTTACCCAAAGCGACAAGTACTTCTGAAGATTGCTTACCTTGGATGGGACTACCAGAGCTGTGCATCTCAGGAGGACATACAAAAGACTGTTGAAGATAAACTGCTGCAGGCCCTCCTGAAGATTAGCTTAATAGATGCTCTTGACACTTCTAAATTTCAAAGGTTAGTAAACTATTTAATGTAAATTGGTCTGTGTAAGATTTAAATGCCTCCCTTTTCCTGATCATTTGTATACTGTATAGCATTTGTGGATCTGGAGAGGACACATTACTGTTCAATAGAGAATATTTGGAAGTGGCAGTGTAATATGTGGTGACAGTAACACATATATACATTTTATAATAAGATGGGCTACTGATTTAACCCCTTCATTATGGGGACACCACTTTTAATATTTTATTTAGCTAACGCAAGACGGTTTTCTTCACCGGAAAGGGGACCCCTGTACACAAGTGGTTACTGGAGTTGCAGTGTTTAGTAGGGAATGAAAAGAAATTATTGAGGTTTACCAGAATCATCTTTGTGTCTTGGCAGGAATGAGACTGGGGCCTACTGTTTGGTCTCCTGTTGCCTCCTAGTTTAAACTGATGTCTCATGTGTTTATGTGTGTAATTAAAGGTGTGCGTTTTATGTATGTGTCTATTAGAGTGTACTTAAGAGAAGGTGGTCCTTTTTATTCATGTGGTGTTTTGGAATTACAGATGTGGAAAAGCCAGTCAAGGATTTAACTCATTTGACCAAGTTGTTTCCATTGTTCTTCGTAGTCGTCTGGCTTCTGGTCTCGGTGTTATTCCCTTTGAGAGAAATGGAGTGACAATCAAAGAAGAACCACACGACGAGGACCAACACGATGATGACAATATTGACCAGGAGATAAAGTATACAGACCTTGTGAATGAAGGTGAATATTATTGTAATTTTTACCCTATACTGTATAACATTATTTCACTCCTTACATAGGATCACTCTTACATTAGATCCGTGCCCTAGTTAAGTATCGTCACCACCGTCACTGTTTTACGGAGGTTTTCCACGGTGGTCTGGGTTATCCTTGATTGCCCAATGGCATGGTGTCCCCCGGCAACCATCACTCATATTTGAAGCGAGTTGAATGGCTGGATCCCCTCCCTATAACCAACTCACATTTACAGAGTGGGAACTGGGACTTCTAAATGCTCTCTTAGCTGGCAAGGGAGGGTTGCTACTCCCTGAGGTGATTAAAGATGAATTACCTATCACCTGTAGAGTTAAGTGTGAAACATTTCCTTTTTCATAAGATTAATTACTTACTGTATTTGTAATGTGTCTGTATATAGTAAAATAAGAGTTACCAGTAGGTTTTGGGCTCAACCCTTTACTGAAATAGCTTTGACAAGGTGTGTGATAGATTCTGATGGAAGGAGATTAAAGCAAATGTCAACAAGAGTAAACTAATGTCTTTTGAGGTGTTAAACTTGATATAGGATTTTTTTTGTGTTACCAAGACTGAATTGAAATCCTTTTGTTATAAACTATGAGGATTTCATAGTGTTCATTATGAAAATTTTTCTTGTAAGAATATTATCAAAGGATCTGATTGGAAGTAAGTATATGATATATGATGACTTTATTGGCTATCCTGTCTAGGTATGTTGTATACCTGCATTGCCTGTGCACTAACTTAGTCACTGTAAACTTGTATGACATTTTATTGAATATCTGTTCATCCCATTTTATCCAAATTTATATCTTTAATTTTTTCCAGTTCTTCCTCCGGAGGTAAGAGTGCTAGCTTGGTGTCCAATAAAGGTACAACCAGGACTCTCCGAGAGGTTTGACAGCCCCATCCGTACATACAAGTATTTCTTTCCAAGAGGAAATTTAAACATACAAGTTAGTGAAACATTTTATTTGCTATCTCCTTTTTTGTACTGAATTTCATTTATCTTCACAATATATAGTGATGAAATAATCCTTAAATGATGAAGATCTTTATGTTAACTATTTGAGCAGTCCCAAGGCATTATTTTAAACCAAAATTTTAATCGGACTCAACCTCCAGCTGCAAGGTGTGTAAGCATACAACCCAGTACAGCACAGCACAGCACAGCACAGCACAGCATATAATTAGTCACAATATATTAGTGAGCAGCTGCAAACTCATTAACTCTTGAAAGCTTGAAGATTGTCACTGGCTGATAGTTTGATAGCTGCTGTATAGTGCAGTTGAAAAAGAGTGTTTGATGTTTTATATAAAAGATAAAAGGGTTGAGTGAGCAGATCTGTACCTGAGTCATCTCTTGCTTGTACAATATTTATTCACATTTTGTTTATATTAGAGTACTGTATTTATTTTGTGTAAATATTTCCAGATAATGGAGGAGGCTGCTCAACACCTCTTGGGTCATCATAATTATATCAGTTTATACAAGAGAGATTCCAGTAAGGGGCTGCGGTGTCTTTACCGGCAAACCTTCTCTTTTGAAATTTCTCCGTCGTGCTGTGATCTGCGAGCAAAAGATGATAGCAAACCTCTGTGTGATCCAGTCGAGTACATAAGAATACAGACACAGACAGAAAGTGAGAATGAAATAGAGACGGAATCAGATGATGATGTTATAGACGGTGACCAAGACGGCAGTAGATTACCCAAGAAGATAAAACATTTGCCACAAGACCTAGCAACATCTACAGTAAAAAAGAAACAAGGATGTAAACGAACTCTAAGCAGTGATGGTTATGACATGTGTGTGGCAACCATTAAGGCTCGGGAATTTTTGTGGGATGAAATACTGAAAGTCATGGCTGTTCTCTTTCAAATTGGAGAAGGAAAGGCCAGACCAGAAACTATATTAGAGATTGTGGATGTAAAAGCTAGTCACAGGTAATTGTTACAGATTTATGAAGATATTTTGTATGTTTCAGCAAATGCATTAACCAAATGGAGAAGGATCACGATGACTTCTGTAGACAGTAAACTTTACAATGAGGGAGTTGGTAAAATAACAGTAGGCAGTGAGGAATGAGCTGTGTAGGATCAATTTCTTATGCAGCAGTAGTCACTTGTTAACATGACACCCTCTCTTGCACCCACTAATATTCATTAATGAGAGCCAGGCGAGTGACACCAGTAGACTTGTTACATTTCCATATTCTGAGGTGAATCAGTGTCAGGTTGACCCAAGTGGTTAGCCAGTGAGCCTAGACAACATGGTGGATGTGGCAGCCAGGGATAACACAGTGGAGGAAGGAACTAAACCATAGTACACCAGCTAATGTATCACTACGTACATACATACCTGTACATTATTATCATACCAGTTTTATTGTTTATTTTACTTACTGTTCAAATTAACATTTACCATTGAGCATTTTATAGTGTGTGAATACTGGACAAAACACAGGTAGTTGGTCAGCAAACTTCAATCCAAAATTTGTACAAAAAGGTAATGTCATGTAATAATTTTTTTTAATTCTTAATACTGTACTAATCTTATTTTGCAGGACACCACAACACTCAGTTGCAAGCGAGATGCCATTGAACCTCTACCGAACAAACTTTGGAGAAGAAAATTGGAGATGGGATAACATAGCCTTGCGATTGGTTATTTCTCGACTCCAAGCTTTCTGGAGTCAACAGGCAGTTCGGTAAGACTTCCACAAGATAGATTAATTGGTACAGTAGGGGCCATATATCCTTTGCCAGGCTCTTATGTATCCTACTTGGGTTGCAGGCACATGTACATGAAGTGCAGCAATGTATATTCACAGCTTTCTGCCTTTGTTAGTTGGCTCTTCCGTTCTACCTAGTATTTAAGGAGCTTGTGGTTGAGCCGGGAAAGATCCCATCTCCAAATTTCTAGCTTTACTGAGTTTCTGGAATATTGTGTATACTGTACTGTACTGTAGGGGTATCCCAGTCACACAGGTGAAAGATGCTCTGGAACCTTGAGGTCAAACTCAAAAACTTGTGTTGATGTAGGAACACATATACACAGTACAATGTTAGTGCTGTACTGTACTTGTAATTTCTATGATTAATTTACAAACAACATATTTTTTACGTTTTCTATCATTATTTTTTCTTCACTATCAGAGCCACATCATTGAGGCATACACTTTGGGATTTTGAAAGCTGTTACTTGGAGAATGCATCAAGGTCGACACAGGAGGAATTAGACACTCAAGATCTTCCTCATGACCAGTGTGAGAACCTGATTGCTCGAGAGAAGGTTCATGTGTTTTTGTCCCATTCCAAAAGTGCCAATGATGGTGAGTACAATTATTACATAAACAGTATAATTATAAAAAGTTTGCTGTGCAGAGACTGGTTAGGATCTCTGCTAATATTATGTATGCAGAGGATTACTGTACTGTATATGTATGTACACATGTTTGTCCTTCCATCCATCCATCTGTTTACATGTATGTACTAAACATCTCACCCAAGTCAGCTAACAGGATTATGCAGAAAGTTCAAATAAAGTCCTGTTCTGTCTTGGAGAGTCTTACATCTTGAGGGGTGAAGCTGAGAGGACTGGGATTGGGATATCCTAATGGGTTGCCATTTGTCCCATTTTAAGGGATTCTGGTTTGAGAACTTATTGGATTTCTTAAATTTGTTTAAAGGTTTACTGTATTATGGAAAATGAAAAAGCTTCCTTGATGCTTTATTGCAAATGAGAAAGATTCCAACATCTGTAAGGAATATATGGCTTAAATGGAGCAATGGAACATAATTCAATGATATAGAGTTACGTATGTGAGCAAAATGAAGATCAACCATTTGGAAAATGACATAAAACTATACCTACTCTTTAAACTATTTATTTCCACCAACATTAACATCAGTAGACTCGTTATTTAAGGCAATCTGAAGTATAATTGAGGATCCTTTAGGGACATACAGTACCACTTAATATATATCACTGTTTATTCCTAGACAGGTCAGGTGTGAGGGTAAAGAAAGTGGATTCTTGGCACAAGTTTTGCTGTAAATATAAGTTACATCTGTTATCTTGGTGCTGTAACTGGATCAAACTCCTCGTGTCTGTCAAGTCCCCTTCCCATCATAGAAATGTTGACTAATCTATGGGATCATTTCTTGCCACAATTAATTGAAGACAGATTTTGTCAATGCTCAAGTTATTCGCTGGATGTCAATCTCTCTTGGTGGTGTTACAGAGTAGAAGTACAGTAGAAGGAAACATTTAGGGGGAGATTAGCATTGTTGTCTTGTGAGAGATGAGTTCAAGGAGGAAGAGAGTGTGTGCGTGCGTGCGTGCGTGCGTAGTAGTAGTAGTAGTAGTAGTTTCATATAATGTTTGCTTGGTTTATGATTTGACTTTTATCTATATTTTTCCAACATTTTCAGATCATATGTATTTTGCACAGAAACCAAATATAACTGCAGTAGACAGCAAAAATAAAGGTAAGGACTTAATTTATTTGTATGTACAATATATAGTAGAGTAATTTCATTTCCACTTGACTGCAGCCTGTTGGGAAATAATGTCAACTTGTATTTAAAAGCTATGTGGTGGCAACAATGTTTAGAGAAGATTGACTGTGATGATTGGCATCTCTAAATCATTGTTTCTTCAGTATTATCAGATAGTGAAACAGATCAAAGGAAGAAATTTGGGTCGTTTATTTAGACAGACTATTGAGTAATATCAGTGTTGTACCTTATGGTGACTGTTGGACCAAACTCTGGCATCTTATAGTGAAGGATTCTTCCCTAAAACACCGATGGTAAAAGTTAAAACTCCAATTAGTGAACTCATGTAGACCAAACTTTCTTAGAGCGAGTGAGTGGTGTATAAAGCATGGCACACTTAATGTATGAATGTGATCCCTAGGAGTGAGCACCTGGATTGACAGAAGGTATGGTGGAAGGGCATATTGTAGAATGGTGAGAGGAAGTAATGTGTACGTGTGTGACCATACTGTGTCATTGGAAGAGGTGGCAAATAGAGATTTTGTAAGTATGACAACTGTACCATAGTTTGTTCCTTGTTGCTGTGTTTTAATTCATTATTCTCCATTTGTTTCAGATCATATTTATTCATCACAAAGACAAACTTTACCTCCAGTTAATACCAAGTATGAAGGTAAGGGTTCAGTGTTCTTCTTTATTGCCAATCTTTTACCTCATATACTGTACTGTACTGCCATCAACCCTGACCGTAGCTCTTGTTAGTAACATTGTTGACATTGTTGGATGAGATTTTTAAATGAAGTTTTAATATTTACATGAAATGAATTTTGAATTCTGTGAGGTTAGATTGTTTACCTCCAGCTAACTTAATGATAAAACACACCACTATGGTTCACATCCATGTGTCATGAAGAAATTCTCACACTGTACACATGTTAGAGTACAACATGTTTTCTCCAAGGACAAAATTTTAAATCTTTGTAATTTAATTGACCGTATTGTACAGTTAATTTATTATGTTTAATCTGAGTTTACCCTCTACAGATGATGCAGACTTCAACCATACTGCTACACTTCTCCTGATTGAATTAATTAGGCAGAGATTCCAAAGATTTCTTTTGATGCACACAAGACCAACTGTGTATAAGGAAGTGCAAGAGGAGATGTGTTTTAGAGGCTTCTCTTTCACCCTGGAGAAGATACGAAGAAAGTGGAACAGCCTCATATCAACCTATCAGAAGATAAAGGAGCGGAGGAGTGATGACTATTTGGGGAGAATAACATGGAATTATTACCAGGTACAGCACAGTACTCACATGTATTATACATGTGAGTACAATACAGTATATTGTACAGAAGGATTATAGATTATGATAAAGTCAGTACAGTACAAAGAAAACACATGTATGAAAGATTATGTGGATGATGTTTGAAGAGTCAACAAGGAACATTATGAAATATTAAGTGATCTTTGTACACTGTAGATACATAACATATGATACAATCCTTCCAAGAAAAGTAAGAAGTTCCATTATTCCCATATTATATATTATTAAATAAGTAAGTAAAAGTACTGTTCAGGAAAGTAAGTAAGTTAAGTGTGGCCTGATATATAATGGGAACTAACCTCATGATCCTCCCAGTCCGTCCTGTAACTACGTATTTTTGAGGCACCTGAACCTAACCTCTTATTTCCCCTAAGTTAATTTTACTAATGTACAACTTTGCATCTCTACAGCTCACTTGATATCAAACTAAAATATTCACCAGGGATCAATGTGATGCTCTTCATCCATGTTAGAAGCTAATCTAACATAGATTATTAAACAGTAAAGAAGAATCACAAGAGGATAAATGTTGATATTTGAATTACTCAGTTTTTCTTGTATTAATTATCAACTATTTTTTACTTTACAGTTACTGGATGATCTGTTAGGCACAACTGTTCTTGCCATGCCTCCGTCTGATTCTGTCGAGGCTCTGGCCCCAAAACCTCGTGGAGATTTGAGTCATCTACAGGTAAAGAGGCCATTGGCAGACTTAAAACCAATCATAACTAAGAAGTCAACGGCAGATACTACTAGTGTTCATGTAGTGCAACCAACACCTACTCAGGCCACTCTGCCCCAAGCACCACATCAGTCCACAGCTCCCATTACCACCCTGCTTCACCATGATGGAGAGTCAATCTTTGCAACTCAGACCATAGCCTCATCTACACTGTCAGGAGAAAAACATCTAAAAAATACATCAGACACAGCTGCCATCTTCCTGGAATACAATCTTCAGCAGGGAGAGAAGAGACTGGACAAGATAGAACAACATTTGATCCACTTGGCAGAAAAGGCAACAAAAAAAATGGTGTACAGGAGAAAGAAGGAGGAAAGGGAAGAATTTAACCTCAAAGCTCTAAGAGATATTGGGAGAGCTTCAGAGAAATTGAAGAATGGATTGTTAGAAATTTGATATTCACAAAACATTCTCATTGACTTCCTGAATCACTGATGGTGGTCCAAAATTGAAACACATCAATGTTTTAATTCTCCATGATATGTTTAACTGGAAATACTTGAAAGTGTTCATATATATTTATTTAAGTTAAAAGATTATATTAATGTGAATGTTTACAAGAACATCTTGAGCTGTAGTGTTTATACAGATCTGAAATTTTGATTGGTTGTTATCATGTAATAAAGTTAAACCTCAGAGTGAAACTGTGGTCTAAGTCTATACATAAATGATGTTTGTTGACAAGTTCCTGTTCTCTAAGAGCTGCAGGAAGGATGACTGATATTTTCTGAACACCTTCAGTGCCCAGAGTAAATATTAAGGTCACACCTAGTCAAGTTTTTTGCCTAGGTGTACAGCAGCAGATTAGGAAGGAACACTAGACATTCCAAAAGAGAATATTACTCCTGTAATTCATAGCTGTCAGTATGTCTTCTTAAGAATCTTGTGTAGGGTTAGTTGGTATGTGAAACCTAAAGCTCCAGAGTTCGGTATTCTATTTGGGAGAACAGTAGATCTTGGGCTTTAATGGTTTCTGAAAGCCAGGATTATAATTCACTTTGGCCTAATTTAGTTTCTTCACCCGATTCAGCTAAAGCCTCTTCCTCCTCTCATGTCTTATTGGTTTTGACCGTGAAGTCAGTCAAAAATAACTGTCTACCCTCTTTCTAAGTTTAATTTCATATTACACACTCTCCGCTATTCGTGTGGGGCATTAAAACAGGTCCCTGGGTGAATCGGCATTCAGCTCTCGTTTGCATCTCCTGCTGATATGGCGTCTCTCAACGATCTTTATATTTTTGGAAGCAATTCTTATATTACATAATTTTGGATACAGTACTTAGTTAAGGATAGGCTGGTCATCACTCAGGTATTAGTATAATACTTTGGGTATATTTATCTTCATAACCCATTTGTTGGTTAATTAGTGGGCAGGTAACAGGAATCTGTGCAATGTGGCATTTTGCCAATATTGTTTAATATGTAACTCATTTGTTTCACCAGATGCACAGTAGTGTGTTGCCTAAGACTTCCAAGAGGATTTTAAGGTTCTTCAGTAGTTGTTTGAAATGTAAGTTACCTGGTATCCCACCCCACCCTTTTATTTTTAAGAGTGACTAAAACATATCATAGGATCTGAGGGTCACTTCTTGCAGGGAGGTTGAGTGGGGGTAATTAGGTTTAACCATTCTCCTGGTAATTCTGAGTTGCTCCTCAGCACAACAGGGGCATAGAAAGGGAAACTACAGCTGGATGGTTGTATCGGGAAAGTCACCAAGAAAAAATGCAACAACTATAGATGAATCATTCTACTGAGTACAACTAGGAAAGTGTATGTACGATTATACAGTAAGTGAGAGTGTGAATAAAGATTACCATTAAGGATAGGTGAAAAGTGAAGGGTTTTTAGGAAGTAGCTTTTTTTATTTAACTTATTATGCCATTGGGCGACAAACCTTGTACAGTACTGCATAAGTGCACACTGGTAAATACGACCCCAGGCACAGAGAGAGGTGATGAAGATTTATGGAGAGGCATTTGACTGTTTGTGTGAGAATACTGTACATGGAGTGAGTGGCATGGGTGCCCCCTCCCTTAGCCATCATAAAAAGGTGGACCAACGAGTTCAAGCAAGAAGGCTGAGATTCAAGAGGATGACACCCAGCCAAGGCAACCTGCAGGTACCACTGACAAGGTAACTGTTGGCTTAATGATGACTGACCAGTGGATTAACTCCTTCACTATTGAGACGCCACTTTTAGTATTCTATCTGGCTAATGACAGACGATTTTGATGAGGCCAGGCAAGAACAGGACAACAAAAATCAAACCATTGCAAAAGTGACTTAGAATATACTGTAGTATGGTATAGTAAATATTGTACTGTATGTCAAAGCCAAGTTGTGTAATTAATCATTTCATGAAATAATTGAAAAAAAATTGTCAAATAGCAAAAGTATGTTTCACTCGGGTTAGGTTTGGTTAGCCAGTTTATGTTAGTTTGGTTAGGTACTGTTGGTTAGGTTAGTACCTAACTTAACCAAAGGTAAGTTAAGCTACCGAATCAACTTGAGTGAAGCATTCATTTTGCTATTTGACTATTTTTTTTCCAGCCGATTACACAACTTTACTAAAACATAGAAACAGGATTTGGTTGTACTGTAGTGTTACAACAGTTGTAAGGCAGCACTGGAGTCTGGCTAGCAGATGCTATTACATAGGTATCAAGTGCCTGACATATTTTCGTACATTAGATACATTATTGATTCCATAATGTCAAATGCACTGGAAATACAGTACTGTAAATGAAGTCTAATAGATAAATACATGTAATACTAAATTACGATGTATTGGTGAGGTAAAGGCTGGCATTATTGTTTATGCCAAGGAAAGTACTTTATATACTTTCCTTGGTTTATATAATACTGTACTATGATGTCATGGCACAGACAACTTTAGGGTCATTAGAAATGCAAATCATTGATGAGTCATAACTACTGAGTTCGATGCTCCACTACACATGACTGCATTTCTTAACATGAAAACTGATGTCAACCGAATTTAAACAGATAGTTACTAATTTTATATGATTATAACAGGAACGAATAATATGGTAATACCTATTAGTTCAAACCTAATAAATCAGTTATAGTTCAGTGATATGTGTACTCTTTGACACGTCTTGACTGCCAACACCTCCAAGTGTTTGTTGGTTCACAGTTCAGTCAGTCAGTGTTAGTGCCCTGGTGACTGGTGTTGGTCATTCTCTCCTGGTTAATTACGTTTTTTTTTTTACCTACATTTTAAGTAATTCTCCCCGACAAGCGCTACTGATAACGTCCATTACAGCAGGGTAAGTGGTTAACTCTTGTATATAGATTAATAACTGTGCAATGTTTTAATTTACCAGTTTTTCTACATCTGGTTTTAAGACGTACAGTAAGTCCACAGTTCAATTTGTCAGTATGGAATCACTTGCAATTGAAATGACACCGACAGAACACTTGTTATATGCCCTCAACCATGACATTACATATTAGTGCTGAAGTGTGGAGTACAGTATGTCATCAGTACTAAGGCTGGGAAGTGGAAGTAGGGAACCAGCTATCAGATGATTAACGTTCATAAAGAGTAATTCAACTGAGAAAGATTTAAGGTTAATAAGTAGGAACCATAAATCTAGACAACAGTGGGTATTTGATGGGAACAAGGCTAACAAGGTACTGTAAGTGGTACTGTACTTTGGTTCATATCAAGGTTTGTTAGTTATAGGACTAATATGAGTGATAGGGGTTAGGTGTAAACAGGGCTGCCTAGTATGAACCAATGCCCACTGCAGTTTCCTTCATTCTCACCAAACAATAATATACTCTCTACCTTTACCAATCCTTAATCTAGAGGTTGATGACCAAAAAAAACTCTGGCTAAATAGTTCATGGTTTATATCAGTGGGTCTTAATGTTTGCCATGCTCTATATACAGAGTCCCCACACATGGAAGATTGATGTAGTATACTTATATAGTTCTTAGTGGGGAAATAAATGGCTAAAACGTTTCCCCAAACATCACCAAATACGTGACATTTATCTAAACATTATGTAATTCCGGAAAATATTATATAAACACTGTTAAACATACATACAGACATAGCACAAACATAGTAAGATTAAACTCTAACATCATTTTCACATGATTAAAATAAACGGTTCAGAAGATAAATATGATATTAAGACTAAGACTTTTATATTAAACTTTATATTATATCGATACATTATGAACGTGTGTACATTAAAACACTATATATTCTTGTTCCTCCTTTTTTAATGCTTTGACAACACTCACCACTATATTAACATTAATTCTCAGGTCAATGGGTGGTCAGCAGCAGTTGTTAATAAGTGTGAGGCAGTAGCAGTATTGTCTCTTTAATTGTTAGTCATGGAGGCATTTTTCTCAATACATTTCTCAACATTGGAGGTGTATACTTATTCTTAAACATTAAACATTATATATTTTTACATTTCCATTAAGCTAAGTCCTTTATCCATAACAATATAGGTAAGCGTAAAACTATTCAATAATATCTAAACAGTGTATATATAACCTGTCCTTTAATATATAGCTAATTAATATGTGGATATATTTTGATATGCACACTCCGTCAAGTAGTAACAGCAGCAGAGTTCATTAGTTCATTAGCTTCAGTAACAACTGTACTTGACTGAATTGGTGTAGTAGTGTTGTGGCGGTGGGGGCAGCTACAGTAGTCACAACTCAACCAACAGATGCGGTATTCTCAGTCAATGATATAATTAATAATTCTAATAATCAGTGAACTAATTGATCCAGTTCTCAATCATTCAATCTGTTAGTTAATCAGTCTAATATCAACTTGACACTCCATAATAAATCTTTGCTTTTCGACGTGTAGGTGGAAAATTCAGCTGTGTGGAATATAACATTGATAAATATATATAGATGCAGTAGACGGTGCAACACTCTCAGCTATTCACAGTAGAGTCTTGTATAGAAGTGCAACCGTGTAAAGTACTAAGTCTTGATGGTGGTAGTAGTAGGTGTGGGTTGTTAATTGTAGTTTGATTCCATATGGTAGGGATCAGGAATTATCGGGATATTTATTAGAGTCAGGAATTTAAAAAGATCATGGTGAACTATACGGTCAGTTAGCTGGTCAGGGAGTGAGTAAGGGAGGGATGTATATAGGTAGGTAGTTAGATAAAAATGTAGCTAACTATCGTGTAGAGTCGCCACACTTGAAGCACTGACAGTCAGCAGGTTCTCGTAGTTTGATGACCAGTGTGCCTCGGTCCCCGGTGAGTCTGTTACCATCAGCGTCATAGCAGTGAGTTAGTGTTACCTCCCTAGCCCGAAGATGTGTCTCCCTGCAACAGCGACAGTCCTGGTGGTACATAACACCGAGAAGTACCATGAGATAATGTTGAATATTAGAGGAGATAGGGAGATAATGGAGAACACATGAGGTAAAAACAATTATACAGATAAATATGAAAAAAAAAAAAAAACAGGCACTAACACACTAACATAATTATGGTTGTTAGGTTAATTTTGGTTTAATAAGGTTATCAGGTTAGGTGTAGCTTTGATTGTCAGGTTAAATTAGGTTAGATCTGGTTAAAATTGTGATAATATTAACTTAAGATACGATATGATAAATCTGACTTCTTGTTATTGTTAATCTACATGATCGTCTGGGAAGCTGTTTGTCATAGTTTGGCTGAAGGCTCTTACATACATAGGTATATAGAGTTGCTGTATGTATCACCTTTATACCTGGGGGGAGAGGGGGTGTAGGGGGGATATATCATATGTGAGTTTCTGGATGAGATCTCTCGTTCCTCCTCCTTTCTTTCTTCTCCTTCATCTTCTCTTTCTGCTTCCCTTCCTCCTCCTCCTTGCAGGTAATACAGTTCACCATACATACACACAATGTTATTAAATACATCAGGTGGTCAAGAGACACACTAAAGACGGAGCAACGGACACCATGAAGGGTCACACTGCCTGAAGGTGTAGTGGAGACAAAGGCAACAAAGGAAACAAAGGTGAGAGAGAAGGGAAACAACTCCATGCAAAAGGTCAGGATCTGGATGGTATAGCGATGTCTGGATTCATGTTTAGAAAGCCCCCCCTTGTAGTCTGATGGTTTGGTTACGTTAGGTTAGGTTAGGTTAGGTTAAGATATGATAAGTTAGGTGCATAATAATCTAGGCAAATTTCACAAGGAGGCGGGGTAGGAGTACTCGCAGGCGTGGGAGCAGACATGGAGGAATGATAGTAGCAGCCAAGGGGGAAGGTCTCTCTCTCTCTCTCTCTCTCTCTCAGCAACAAGGAGGAGGTCAGGTAGCTACAGTACACAGGTAAGTCTCGTCAGATAGGTCCTGTAGTTTGTGTGGTCATTAACCCTTGGTCCTCACATACCTGTCCTGCCTCACTTCTCGTCTCACACCTGTTCCCTTCACCATATACTACCACTGTATCCTGTAACGCCACTATGTGTGTGTGTGGAGAGGGAAAGAGAGGGGGGAGTGAGGGGGTATTGAGTGGAAAAGGAGGAGGAGGAAAGGAGAGGGTTTTAAGGTATTAATTATTTTGTATTATGGTCAGGTCAGGTTAGGTTAGGTTAGGTCAGGTTAGGTCAGGTCCAGCACTAAGAACACAACAGCAGCATCGTGACAACCCCAGCGTGTACGGCTTATCGTTGTGTTTATCTTGATGGGGTGTCAGGTGCATCCGGTGTGTCAGGTGTTGTCACGAGGGAGGTGTTGCCAGTGACTGCAATGACTATGTATGTCTCTCCCTCCCTCCCTCCCTCCCTCTCTCTCTCTCTCTCTCTCTCTCCCTCACTCTCTGTCCCTCTCCCTCACTGATACGCACGATCAGTATCTGTTAGTTTACGGGTAGAGAGGTCCGGTTCCTGTTGTGTGGGGAGAGAGGGAGGGAGGGAGGGAGAGGGCTTAGAGGAGGACGAAGCTGTCTGATGTTAACCGATGAAGCGAGAGTGATGGCCACGCCTGGTGAGTGGTGGGGGGGGGGGGTGAGGGGAAGGTGGAGGGGAGAAGATGGTGAGAGAGGAGGGGAGAAGAGAGACAAGGAGAAGAGAGTAAAGAGAGGTGGAAAGGAACAGAGATAGAGAGAAAAAATATGGAAAGGCTGGTATAGATGAGGAAGGGAAGTGGAGAGAAGACGTAAACAGGGAAGGAAAGCAAAAAGTGGATAGGAGGATGATGGATGAGGAGGAATAAGAAGAGGAGATAAGAGATAGGGGTTAAAGATGGTGGTAAGTGATAAGATCGAATGACTATATAGTAACACACACACACACGCACACACACACACACACACACGCACACACACACACAGTCTTCTATTATCTCACGATTTCCTTATCTTCGTCTTTTTAATTCTTCTCTTTCTTGTGCCTATTCCTCTTATCCTCCCCTCTCCCCCCCAGCATCCTCATCTCCGTGTCCCCTTGACCCGGACAGGTGAGGTGAGTGGTGATGCTGGTCAGGAGATGATCATTTTGGTGATGCTAATCTTATTGATGATGATATACCTCCCTCACACCCCCCACCCCCCCCCCCCCCACACCCCACCAGGATCTCATGTATGCCTCACCCCCCCCCCCAACATACACACCTTTTTAATTAACGCAACACAGGTATTTATTTATTTTTATTTATTTTTATTATTTTTTTCATCTCCGTCACGAGGATTATAACACAAACTTTTTTAAATGCTGTTGGTATTATTATTATAGGACCCTCGTTAACCCGTGTCTAGATACTCTTTAAGAATGCCTCTCTCTAAACCTACTTGGGAGCCTTTTAAATATTTATGTCTGTATTATTTTTGTCTTTCTTAATCTTTCGAGGTTTTGATTTATATGACACTTGTGTACTGAGGCCCGTAGCTACAGGTGGGGACAATATTTGGCTTTTATTCTCCTTATATTTTTACTATAGTTATGTACAGAATAAATACCTTCCATAGACTTAACATTAATACAAGTTGCTAAAAATAATCTTTGAATTTTCTGGGCTAGTTTTGGGGTGATTTTGCGAGAGGCCGGGGGAGGGGAGTGGGGAGAGACTGCCTGTTGTTGTGGCCACCAGCGGGTCTGCTCAGTTCCCAGGCCCCGGCACTCATCTGTAGCTTGTTGAACCATATGTATGTAGGTTAGGTTTGCTTAGGTTAGGTTAGGTTAGGTTCAGGAGAGGAGGAGGAATGCACTTAGGTTGAGTGGCTACACAAGAACGATGACGTCGCCACACTTAAACTTTACACCAACTTTACCTGAGCCTTTCAATATGTTTTACCTGGATAAGTTCAGGGTCAGATTAAGATGGCATGTTAGTCTACAGTACACAGCCCTGAATTTTTGTTGTGGAGCCTCCCGCCCGCCCGCCCGCTACAGTACCGATTGCTGTTGTAGACTTAATAGACGATGTGGATATAGTATAATCGTAGAGCATTCAATCCGGGACACACCTGAGTAAACCCAAGTAATTGAGTGACGGTGTCTGTGTGGAGGTGTACTGACGTGTGAGGGTGATTGTCTGAGGAAGGTCTTGAGTGGCCTCGTACATCAGCGGGAGGCCAGCAGAGGCCACACAAAGTCAGGTTACATCTCCCGCTTGTATACTGTTACCGACCACCACCACCACCCTGTTATACCCCATGTGGCCCCGCCCCGCCCCACGGTCTGAAATTATTACCCCGTTATCCCGGTGGGGCTCTTATTAACCACGTAAATGATTCTCAACTCTTCGTACACAATTTATTTAATTCTTCACTGGACAAAAGAAAACACCTTTAGTTATGGAAGTGTTGAGTCGGCTGTAGGTGAGTGAGTCAGACACGCTCACGCATCACCAGTAAGACAGCCATACCAACATACTAGCCCGTGTGACACATCCTGGCCGGGTAAGGCGGGGAGTCACTATCCCAGTAACACGCAGCAATTAACCCAGATAGACAGACGGACTGCTGTACACTTACTATGGAGATCACAGCACTAGCGGGGCCCACCACCTCCTGTGCCTGGTGGTCAGCCATACCTGTAGGGCAGGAGGGAGGGAGGGAGTGAGGTAGGAAGGGAAGGAGGGTAGAGGTTAAGGATGGTGGGAGGTAGAGGAAGGACAGGCAGGTAGAGGGAGGGGGGGGGGGAGCTAGGACAGGTAGGTAGGGAGGGTACAGGTGCTGTAGACTCATTAAGAGGAGGTACAGGTATACTTCATCAAGGCCAACAGACCACACCTGCAGGATGTCAGTGTTGTGCTGTAGTCACCATTAGGGAGTCATAGCAGTGTTATCTGTTGCTGAGATACAGTTTATGTGACCCGTGTCTAGTGTTGTTACCTGGAGCGACCAACTCCCACCTCCCAGTTATCATTTAACCCCTAACCTAACCCCTAACCTAACCCCTAACCTAACCTAACCTAATCTTACTTAACCCATCTTAACTTAATCTTATCTCACCAATACTTAAGAAGGAGGAGAGGGAAGGAGAGAGAGAGAGCTGTGAATGGGTCCCTGATTTTACAGTTTGGGGAAATAAAGGCGGTCGAATGCAGTGCCGGCCCTAACGAACAGTCAAGCGTATAAATACCCACATGGTAACACATACACACACACACACACACAGGGGGGGACCAGGAAAACGGGTATAACTCCGAAAACGAAAGTGGTGGTCGGTGTGTCTAACCTTGAAACCACTCACCTACTCCTGCTCACCTGGCTCCTCTCTCCCTCGCAGGTAACTAAGGTAAGGCCACATTCTTCATCCATTATTCACGTGTATTAAGTGATGAGTCAATATTTTAATTCATTCTTAGGGCGTGAGGAGGATAGTGAAGTAAATATTGGGGGTGAGGAAGGTAGAGGAGGGGGCTGGGCGTGGTGGGGGGGGGGGGGTGGGAGGGGGCTGGGCGTGGTGGGGAGGGAGGGAAGGACCGGTTTGGTTAGGTACCCAGCTTCTACAGCACGGGGAAGAGGATTACCTGTTGGGCTGTCTTTCCTCTGGTTGTGTGTGGGCGTGGGAAGGGCGACTGTGGTGGTGTGGGAAGGACGGAGATGGTGTGGGAAGGACGGTGGTGGTGTGAACGTGGGAAACCATTTTAAAACACGCCCCTGTTTTTTTTTTTATGCGGGTTTAATAGTTTTTTTTTATTTATATCTTGACATAATTAATATCTCTGTAATTACTGTATTGTTGTTGTTGCTTGAGGGTCATTACTGTCACGAGCTGAGATTAAGTTGGTTTTTTCTGTACTTTAATTCATCCGGGTTTTATACGACTTTCTGGGGATTTTAAGGATATTCTAGGGATTTTGGGGGATTTTCTGGGGGTATTCTGGGGATTTTCTGTGTATTCTGGGGATTTTCTGGATATTCTATGTATTCTGGGGGATTTTCTGGGAATTTTAAGGATATTCTAGGGATTTTGGGGGATTTTCTGGGGGTATTCTGGGGATTTTCTGTGTATTCTGGGGATTTTCTGGATATTCTATGTATTCTGGGGGATTTTCTGGGAATTTTAAGGATATTCTAGGGATTTTATTTCTTCCTGTCTTCTCTCAATATTTCTTTTCTCGTCTTACCCTCTTTTGTCTTCCTCCACACACACACACACACACACACACACACACACACACACACACACCCACACACACACACAGTAGTGGACCAGGACTTTCGTGTGTGGTTTGTCAATAAAGGTGTGGCAGGGGAGAAAATACTTTGTGGAGATGTTTGTAGAGTAAGAGGCAGTGAGTGGGGTGTGGAGTGGGCAGTGAGTGGGGTGTGGAGTGGGCAGTGAGTGGGTGTGTGGAGTGGGAGGTATACTGTGGGGTGGGAGGTAAACTGTGGTGTGGAGTAGGCAGTGAGTGGGGTGTGGAGTGGGCAGTGAGTGGGGTGTGGAGTGGGCGGTGAGTGGGTGTGTGGAGTGGGCGGTGAGTGGTGTGTGTGGAGTGGGAAGATACAAATTTCATTTAAAATATAGGAAATGAAGGTGTTAATAGCCCTGTGGTAATATATGGAGACTGGTAATAAAATAGTGTTCAAGGTCCGGCCGCCGCTGTACCTGGTATATGATATGACACGATATACCAACCACCGTTTATAGTGACCCCTCTCTCTATATAGACCACGACGAGAAGATATACTCCTGATTATTATTGTTATTGTTATTATTATTATTATTGTTGATTATTTTTATTATTATTATTATTGTTGTTGTTGTTGTTAAGTACTCAAAGGAGGAGAACAAATCCCCAAGAGTTATGACCATCGTAAATCTTATTAATTCATCTATTTTCTCGTAAGACAAAAAAAGTTAAAATCTCTTAACTCTCTAATTTAAAACTACGACTAATAATTGGCGACGGGGAAATGGCATCTAACTATCTCAATATTTTTTTAACGATTATACGTCTTACACCCACACACACAAATAATAATGATACTTCTTGTAAATAATCATTAGAAACCAGTTTATCTAGTTATTATTGCTAACCATACAGAAGACGTCTTATACCGTGTGGGTGGTGGTGAGACGTGGGTGGTGGTGAGACGTGGGTGGTGGTGAGACGTGGGTGGGGGGGTGCAGGGTGATTACACGTGGCAATAATGTGGACCCAGTTTTTAATTTCATTCAATCATCTCAGTGTCTACCTTCCTCTGCCCCTCAATTCATTAATATTTTTTTTTATTTTCTCCACATCCTTAATTATATGACTAAAAGTATCTCGTTATTATTTTTTTTTCTGTACTTTTCAATTATTTCTCCTAAAGTTTTTCCTGATTTTAGTAGTTTTCTTATTTGTTTTCCTGTCATTGTAGCTTATTGTTAGCCTATGCCTACAACACCACATTCCATAGGCCTACAAACCTCCTCACAACCAGCGGTAGTGAAGATCCAGTAACTAACTCACTCCTAATATAAAGAAAATTTGTTTCCTGTGTATAAGAAAGAAGACATTTTATACTGATCCATTGTAGACTTGAGTTTGGTAAGTGTTAATGATGGTATTGTTCAGTATATTGGCCTGGAAGTTTTGTATTACGAGGTACTGAGTTTACACTGACTGGTTCACCTTGTTCAGTGTTTTATGTAAGATGCTGCTGCCTAAACGACCCATGCCACCAAGGTCATCACGTGCCATTGTGGAAAAAAAAACTTGTAAATTTTAATATATTTTTTGTAGTATTTGACGAGGTGTATTGAGATGAGGAAAGGATATTAATGAGGCTGTCTCAAGGTTGGTGGTGACAGTTGTTAATGTACACTTATGGTCAGAAATCATTGAACACTTGGTTAATATCTGGCAACTGTTTCTAACCTAAATCCTCCCCTTTCTAACCTAACCTAATTTAACCTAACGCTCCATGAGGGGGTTTAGGTTAGGTTAGGTTCAGGTAATTTAGTGTTAGGGTGGTTAGTCTTTAATTGAAATAATCTAGGGTGTCTAATTATCAGGTTAAAATCGAAAGAATGTGTTATATAGCAGCTACCTCACAGAACTTGCACATTATTGACTTGCAACACGCACACACACACACGCACACGCACACACACACCACGAGGCCCTTACCAACAACTAAGGGTCTTGTCTCGTAACTCTTAACTCAACTCTGAAATTTATTATATCTTTGGACACTTGGTTTTTTTTTTGGGCATCCAATTGACCCTTCAGGTAACGTGTGTGAGGTAAACATCCTGGTTTATGGCGCTCCTGGATGGTTAATGGCGCTCCTGGATGGTTAATGGCGCTCCTGGATGGTTAATGGCGTTCATGGATGGTTAATGGCGCCCATGGGTGGTTAATGGCGCTCATGGATGGTTAATGGCACTATTGGATGGTTAATGGCCCTCTGTGAACGACCATCACATGAGTAGTTAGTGCAGGTAGTGGTTAGGTTAGGTTAAGTGCGCGTGGTGGTAGGCTACACGGTGTCAACTGCGCCCCAAAAAATTTATTCTTTGACACACACTGCGTAGTTAGCCCCTCAGTCGTGGATATTTGCGCATTTTCCGCAACAGTGTACTGCGCATTTAGCTTTCTACTCAACACCTATTGCGCAGTGACCCAACCCGACCCAACCCAGCCCAGTCCAGCCCAACAGAACCTAACCTAACCAACGAAGAAATTTCTATTGTTAGTATATATTAAGTACCTTTTCAGAATACAAATCTAAACATAGGAAAAAAAAAACATGTTTATTGTAGGAATGTTTAAAATTGTTGTGATTATTTACTGGTGGTAGTGGGTGGTGGTAGTGGTGGTAGTGGGTGGTGGTGTGGTGGTAGTGGGTGGTGGTGGTGGTTGGTAGTAGTGGGTGGTGGTAGTGGTGGTGGTGGGTGGTGGTAGTGGTAGTGGTGGTAGTGGGTGGTGGTGGTGGTAGTGGGTGGTGGTGGTGGGTGGTGGTAGTGGTGGTAGTGGGTGGTGGTAGTGGTGGTAGTGGGTAGTGGTAGTGGTGGTAGTGGGTGGTGGTGGTGGTTGGTAGTAGTGGGTGGTGGTAGTGGTGGTAGTGGGTGGTGGTAGTGGTGGTAGTGGGTAGTGGTAGTGGTGGTAGTGGGTGGTGGTGGTGGTAGGTAGTAGTGGGTGGTGGTAGTGGTGGTAGAGTTGGATTGCCAGGGAGGGAGGGGGGGGGGGGGTAGGCAGGATCCGGGAGAGGTACTCACTGTATCCAGGCTCGATGATGATGATGATGATGATGATGATGATAAACTACACTGCTAGACCTAGTTTGTCGTGCACACCTAATACATACTCCTTAATAGTGGATTAATATTAAGCAATACAATAATACCTCTATTTAGCGGACTGTATGTAGTACGTTAAATAGAAGTCCGTTATAGTGAGGTTGTTATGCTTGTTCTAATGAAGGCCTATTCTCGTTGTAGGTGTGGTAGTTTGCATGATAATACCTGTGTGTGTGTGTGTGTGTGTGTGTGTGTGTGTGTGTGTGTGTGTGTGTGTGTGTGTGTGTGTGTCAGCCATATTACAATATTCTTATGAGATAAATTTGTTTTTTTTTATTCACTAAGATAATGAGTTTATTTGTGTTACAATTGTCGGTATAATTCATGTTTTATTCCTTCAATTTATATATTTTAACCAGAAGAGGAGGACAATAACGAGGGGCAGTAAGTAGGAGATACCCCAGGTAGGAGATACCCCAGGTAGGAGATACCCCAGGTAGGAGATACCCCAGGTAGGAGATACCCCAGGTAGGAGACATCCCAGGTAGGAGGTACCCCAGGTAGCCTTAGCTGTAGTGCTGTGTAAGAGCGATTTATGGAGGTAGACTTGTAGAGTGAAAGTGGACGGACACTACACCACACCACACCACACTACACCACACTACACCACACTACACCACACCACACTACACCACACCACACCACACCACACTACCTGTTTACAAAGTCCCTTTATGTTTCTGTTTACTGATTCTCACCCTTGAAATGTTACCACCCAGGACAGCTAAATGATCTCTGCCATATCCTACACAGGTGTGGGAGCGTGGGAACTCAGGTGTGGGGGCGTGGGAACTCAGGTGTGGGGGCGTGGGAACTCAGGTGTGGGGGCGTGGGAACTCAGGTGTGGGGGCGTGGGAACTCAGGTGTGGGGGCGTGGGAGTTCAGGTGTGGGGGCGTGGGAACTCAGGTGTGTGGGCGTGGGAAATCAGGTGTGGGGGCGTGGGAACTCAGGTGTGGAGCGTGGGAAATCAGGTTTAGGGCGTGGGAACTCAGGTGTGGAGCGTGGGAACTCAGGTGTGTGGGCGTGGGAACTCAGGTGTGGGGGCGTGGGAGCTCAGGTGTGGGGCGTGGGAATTCAGGTGTGTGGGCGTGGGGACTCAGGTGTGGGGGGGCGTGGGAGTTCAGGTGTGGGGGCGTGGGAACTCAGGTGTGGAGGCGTGGGAACTCAGGTGTGGAGCGTGGGAAATCAGGTTTAGGGCGTGGGAACTCAGGTGTGTGGGCGTGGGAACTCAGGTGTGGGGGCGTGGGAACTCAGGTGTGGGGGCGTGGGAACTCAGGTGTGGGATGAGGCTGGAAGAGGTAGTAAAAATGTGTGTGTGTGACTCTCTCTCTCTCTCTCTCTCTCTCTCTCTCTCTCTCTCTCTCTCTCTCTCTCTCTCTCATCACCACCTCAGGTCCTGTTGTAAGTAAACACATACCAACAGCTGCCCACCTCACCCCTTTATCTTAACCCTTTACCCTCGCCCATACCTCACCTGCCCACGTTCCTCACCCCCATACCTCACCTGCCCACGTTCCTCACCCTCCTCCTTGGTCAGGCTGGAGGGGAGATAACCAGGTGTCGTTAGGTGAGCTGGACCACTAATTACCCCTGACAATGTGTACACACTATCTCACCTGAGCTACCAACCTGACCCTCTCCCCTCCCTCACCCCTCCACACCCCCCACACCCCCACACACCCCCCCACACACACCCCCACACACCCCCCCCTACCTGGGAATCCACTGGCAGGCATGTGATTGGTTCGTACTCAAGACACTGCTGGTATACCATTGGCTGACACGGAGACCTTTCATTTAATGTGATTGGTTGACTGGGTTGGGGCACGACCTTGACTCCTGCCCATACACGTGAATACCCGATACAGTGAATACCCGATACAGTGAACACCCGATACAGTGAACATCTTTTTATAACGACGAAAAATTATATTGAAGAATGATTTTTTTTTTGAGAATAGACAGTGGCAGGATGGTCCTCCCCCCTCCCCCCTCTCTTGACCATCACTTACGGACAACGCTTGATGCTTCCCCCCCCCCTCTCCTCTCCCCTCCACCTATCCAACCCCCTTTCCTACCCCCTACCGTTCCCCTCCCCACCACCATCACCACCTGGCCGCCTCATCTTCCCCCCTCCAGCGCTGACCACCACACACTTGTTCTTCCTAGGATGGACGTCGCTCAGATTC